>OOFB01036448.1:0-10136 GCA_900323305.1 Trachyrincus murrayi
TGTATATATATAATATATATATGTAGACTAGTGTTTAGTAGTGAAGTCTCAGTGTTCACCACAGACTGAAACATATATTAGTGTTACAGGTATATATAATATATATGTAGACTAGTGTTCACCACAGACCGAAACATATATTAGTGTTACAGGTATATATAATATATATGTAGACTAGTGTTCACCACAGACCGAAACATATATTAGTGTTATAGGTATATATAATATATATGTAGACTAGTGTTCACCACAGACTGAAACATATATTAGTGTTACAGGTATATATAATATATATGTAGACTAGTGTTCACCACAGACTGAAACATATATTAGTGTTACAGGTATATATAATATATATGTAGACTAGTGTTCACCACAGACCGAAACATATATTAGTGTTATAGGTATATATAATATATATGTAGACTAGTGTTCACAACAGACTGAAACATATATTAGTGTTACAGGTATATATAATATATATGTAGACTAGTGTTCACCACAGACTGAAACATATATTAGTGTTACAGGTATATATAATATATATGTAGACTAGTGTTCACCACAGACTGAAACAAACATGGCGGACCAACCCGTTGACGTTCTTCAGGATTGGAAAACAATTCAGACGACGACGACTAGTTTAGTGCGACTAGTTTAGTGCGACTAGTTTAGTACGACTAGTTTAGTACGACTAGTTTAGTACGACTAGTTTAGTACGACTAGTCAAACTACAATAAAAACTACAATAAAACATGTTGAACGATGTTAAATAACTGGTCATATTCACGACTTGTACCAGAATACCAATACCGAAACATTAAGTTCTTCGCATTAGACAGCCGATTGTTATGAAGACGTTAATATATATAACTATACATACATAGTATCTATATATAACATGTAGTATACATGTAGTATACATGTACTATATGTATATATATATATGTATTGTTCTAGCCATTACTTGAGCACACGCCCATGAAATCCTATCTGTTAGTAGAAGACCAGCAGGCTGTTATTCACTTTATATACACATGTTACACATATACCATATATACACACAATATATATACCATATACACACAATATATATACCATATACACACAATATATATACTATATATATACTAATTAAACACAACACTGCGGTTAAACACGATGATAAGAAACGAGTCCCAGTGGCGACACCGACACACTGATTTAACAACATACACAGTATATATATATATAGATTATATATATTGTATACAAATAGAAAGAGGGGTTCAATAATCATTCATAACACAAGGAATCGTACTCGTCACCGCAGATTTGGAGATTAAAATATAAGTCTCGACTTCTTCATCAAAGTGATCCGGCCATGTGTGACATCACGTCTTTATACGTGACTACATCTACACACATGATATATGTCCATATACATGTATACACACATGTATACACACATGTATACATACATGTATACATACATGATATACTATACGGCGGGACGTTATCTGTATCTGTTAGCTACAAGGTAAACATCGATCCATTAAAACAGCCGATCGATAGTCGATCACAGCCCTGCAATAAGATCCATAATGAAGCTTTTACATGTTCACATCTTTACATGTTCACATGTTTACATGTTCACATGTAAAATCAGGTGAAAAGGTTAAAGTCTTACTGGTGCAGATCCTCAGAGACAACAGCGGGACCACGTGACCACCGGGCGTCAGGCGTGTTGATCTGCAGCCGCAACATGAGTTACACCGCCGGGCTGACGGCCTCACAGCGGCCTCCTCCGCCGGGCCTCGGGTGTCTCCTCCGCCGGGCCTCGGGTGTCTCCTCCGCCGGGCCTCGGGTGTCTCCTCCGCGGGGCCTCGGGTGTCTCCTCCGCGGGGCCTCGGGTGTCTCCTCCGGTTATTTTCCAGGGGAGATTAAAAAGGGAAGTGTTGTTTCCGCAGACCGGAGAGGAACAACCGACGGTACCCTGCCTCGACGGACCGAGGAGATTACGTCAACTCCCTCCACACGCCGGCGACTGACAGCCGGCTCGGCCAATCAGCGAAGAGAACGCGTATAAGTAATGGCGTATTTCAGCCAATCGCTGTTCGTCGGGGCGTTTCTTTTCTTTTCTCTTCTGACGTCGTGACGCCATACTGCAGGATTTCTCTTCACCGCTCCCTGCGCAGCACCGCGAGGCCTCGGAGTGGAGACTCATGAATATGTATGAGCATTTATGATTTAATGAACAGTGTTGGACTCTGGGTCATTAGGAAGGACGCCACCTAGCGTGGAAACCCCTCAGTGGCCCCGAGTCCCAGTTTGATCCCAAACCTGGTGTTGATATCATACACAGCGACACGGTGATCCATGAAGACATTAGGAAGTCAAATAGGAAAAATAGGGATTTCTGATGTAAAGTGCATTATCATTACCGTTGGAAATCCTAGCTTTCCCTCTTATGTGAAGACATCCCTTCCTGTATTTAAAACTAGCGTGGTAAAGTGAAGACCATTATTTTAAACAATACATTGTCATGACCGTGTCTCTGGAATACATGCAGCATGTTGGCCTTATAAGGATTTGGAGTCTAGGGTGTTCAATCACGACGAGTAAATGACCTAAAATGTACTCAAGGACTGGGAACTGTCAAAAGAGGGACTGGGAACCACGGAGCAAACAGACTGGTTAGCCGCTGAACTCAAAAGATGGTAAACATTTCCTGTTGAGACATCCTGGAGACGGCCGTGTGCATGACTGCACACGCATGTTTGGCACGGTGTTCTTTTAAAGCAGATGACGACTTCCTGTTGGACATCATCCTAAAACAACGGTTAACTCAAGACATGCCCAAAAACACACAAAGTCACAAACAAAAACCCTTTTAAAAGTTTTAACTTTATTATGCTTTGTTATTTTGAGCCAAGGACCTTCAAATAAGGGTCTGAGACAAAAAAAATGAGATAAAGAAAAAGAAATGCAGGTAAAATCAAATAATTTTTTTTAATGTCCAGGATGTTTTGTTGTCGTTGATGTTGCTGTGGTTACAGTGGTGACTCTGACTTCAGTCAAATGGATGACATCCCCTTAGTGATGATTCGTAGGGCGAGCAGCGCATGTGTGTATGTGTGTGTGTGTGTGTGTGTGTGTGTGTGTGTGTGTGTGTGTGTGTGTGTGTGTGGTGGAGGGAGAGGGGGGGGGGAGAGCTTGATTGACAGGGAAATGCTTGCAGGAAGGTATTAGACCAGCCTGACTCCTTGCTTCTCCCTCATCCAGGCCTGGATCCTCTCCTTCAGCTCTGGGACTAGAGGATCAGAACACAGAACAAAACGTCAGTGTGGAGGATTTCACTGTGCAAGCGCGTCTTTGTGTATTCCGAGTGTATTGTGTATTCAGACAAAATTGTTACTTCAAAGCAGCCAAAGTGCTGCTAGCTAGTGCTATATTATTCTATCCAGGGCGACTTACAGTGAATTGAAATACATGTCATTAAGGAGCAGATGGGGGTGATAGCCATCTTGCTCGAGGATGCCTATAGGTAGACTCCGGACATTGGGGATCAAACCCAAAACCATTTCAGCACCCTATCCACGAGACTATTCTTAACCGGTTTGGAGCTCAACTCTAAACTGGGATCCAGCAGTCCTACTACCGGTGTGTGTTACAGCAGACGTTCCGGGGGGAGACGGCACAGAGCCTGGGCCGGAAACCAAAAACTGAAAGGGGCGGGGTTACACCTTATTTCCTGTTTCGTTATGGAGATATTCTACCGAGGAGAAACTAATTTCCATGAGTGGATGAAGCTTTCGGAAGAGGATTTTATTTCTACAGTGGACAGTCTACACAGTGTTGGTTTGAAACCTTTTTTTACCGGTTACTAGTGCTGGCCGAGAAACACCCCGTTCACCCAGATTAAGATTTTAGATTATTAATCTAAAGTTGGACTTGTGAGACTACCTCAACTCAAAAGCAAAGAGGTAAGCACTAAATACATTATTTTGTTCGTACCATGTCACTTCCCCCACTCTAAAAATACACTTCCTTGGCCGAAATTGAGACCAATATCCAATATTTGTTTTGAGCCAATAACGGCGAGGCGTGGCGGTCACCTGACTCCAGCATGCTCTCGGTGAGCGGCTGTCTGTTGAAGGGGTCGGTGGGGGAGTTGAGGAGGTGCCGCAGGATGATGGAACGGTCCATGATGTTCCCAGAGGGCAGGATCACGGGGTCCGTCATCAAGGTGTCCATCAGAGGGTCTGCAGGGGAGGACAGGTGTGCACACACACAGTCAGTACATAATAGGACAATACATGACAGAATTTGCCCCCCTCTTGTAATTCTAAGAAATGTTAGAAGGCTAGCTTTAGCTAACTGGGTAACGAAAAACGTTGTGATTCATGAACATGGCTTTCGTGGTTTAGTTGTTCATTGACCGTCAACCTGCCTCATTTAGTGTAAAAGAACCGCTCTAATATGTGATGTTCAATTACGGAGTTGGTGTGTGAAACAGTAGTATACTAGGAAATGTGTAACTTAGCTGAGTCACTAGGGGGCGTTGTTGCGCTGTGTCACGTGATTTAAAAGCTGAGGCGAATTCAGCTTTTCTCGCAACACACATTCAGCGCTTCAAGCCCCTCCCCCCTCTCTCTCTCTCTCCCCCATAGAGGGCATGCGTGAGATATGATGAACACCGGGCAGCATTTCAGCGTAGATTCACATATAGATCCAAACCCAGCGGCACAACTGTAGTCATTGTCGTTCGAAAATTAAATAAATAGGAGGAAACACAACAAATGTTTTAACACAAATAATGTTAATAATTTTTAAAAAACATTGAAAATGTATTTATCAAAATTCTGTCGTCATTTTCCATCCCTGGCTTTTGCGATTAGCGCAGTTAACGGCACAACAAATCCTTGTCCTCTTGACGGTTGTCTGTCTGTGGTCTGTGCTTTCTGCCCCCTGGTTGCACGTATCTTCTATAGGGTAGAAAACATGAGCAACAGATTTGAATCTCAAACGCACGCGTTTCCTTTGGAGGATCCTCCGTGCTGCAGACACCAGACAAACCTAATTAGTTTGTTTGTTTGACACGCACGCCCAAAGCCCCACGTGTGTTTGTTTAAGTCAAACATCTCAATCTGAGTCTCGTAACACTTTTTACGCGACAGGGGGACGAGAGCGCCCGTCAAAGCCTTCACGATAAGAAAAACACGGCGGTTTTAATGGGATTACATACTGAAATGTCACAAGGTCGCCGTGGTGGGACCCGTGTGCTGCTGCAGGGTTAAAAATAAGAGCTGGCACGGGAGTTTCCTACACGCCACAGAAACCAGACCGCGGTGGCCAGACCGCCGCGGCCCACAATCAAAGGTTCCCCCTAGATAGTCCAGATTATATTAGGTCTGGCGGTTATGAGATAGCCACACGCCAGGCTGAGCAGACATGTCCCCTGTGAGCTGCAGATGTCCAGGAACATAACTGACATTCTGCCACCACGGGGGGGTGGGGGAGGGGAGGGGGGAGTTGATCCGGTTTCGGCGTGTTTATACTGGCTTGGTTTTGGGATAAGAGCCGGTTTGGGGTGTAAAGTATGAATGAGGTTTCATTGCTGAACGACGGTGTTACACACGCACCTTTGAACTCATCGGGAGCATCGCTGTAGTCCATCTCAGACTGGGAGTTCTTGGCGACGATCTCCTCTACCTTCTCAGACAGCAGCTTGAACTTCTCGATGGCGATGGTGGACTTGATGCCGGCCTTCTTCATCTTGGAGATGACCTCCTCGAAGAGCTCCCGGCTGTACGAGCGCTGGAGAGGACAGAGCAGCGGAGCCCGTTGTTAAACAACTTTGGAGAAGAGCAAAGAATGTTATTCTACACCAAACACCAAAATGACGTTTGGTCAATTTTGTGAACTTGAACTAGTATGACATTATACAAATTAGATCGCCACCAAAAATGGTGCTGCCCGCACTGAAAATATAAACGTTAGCCCTCTTCTCAGAGTAGATCCTTAAGGTAGTTCCCACTTCAATGATGATTTGTGAAGCATTTGTGACTTGGCTGACCGGACGAGGAACAGACCGCCGAGTATCGAGCTCACCTGGTCATCAGCGATGGCCTTAGCGAAGCGGGCACAGTCGAGCTGCAGGTAGATGTCGGTGAGTTGGTCCAGCAGCTTCTTGGGCTCGAAGCCGTACTTCTCTGGGTTCTCCACCTTCAGGTCCCGGCATTTGGGTCCGCAGAGCTGCTGCAGGTTGAAGTTCAGCATAGCGGCGAGACGAGGGCCCAGTTCCTGAGGAGATCGGACAGAACAGGTCCATTAAAATGAAACCTTATTAAAATCCTTGAAAACTCTAAAAGTTTACTAGTTTACTAACAGTAGTTCAATTAAAACTCTTATAGACAACATTTTAAGTACAAAGTCCTTGTCAGTGTGCAAGGTCCGTTTTTAGGAGTGCAAGGTCGTTATTAAGTGTGCAAGGTCGTTATTAAGTGTGCAAGGCAGATTCCTTCAATTAAGATTCTTTCAATTAAAATAAATGTGCCCTGTCCATTTCATTTCATTTTATCATTTGTGTGTGTGTGTGCGTGTGCGTGTGTGTGTGGTGCAGTGTAGTACTCACAGGTCTGAGGAAGGGCTTCTGGACCTGCTTGGTGAGGATGTGGAACATGTCCACGGTCTCCGTGGCCAGCGCCAGGTAGGAGCGAGACACCCGCTCGTCCTGGGTCAGCTGGGACTGCCGGGTCTGCTGCTGCTCCTGCAGGTGGAGGGAGACGCTCGTCAACAGAACATCAAACCACCACCACCTTCTCACAATCTCAGATCATTAGAGATCAGAGGAACATTACAGTCATTACAAGTCATCTCCAAACCACTGTCCTCACTCAACTCAGTCTATCGTTTATCACCGTCAAAATGACTCCCATTACCATTTAGTAATTTAGCACTTTTATTTAAAGCTAATTACAGTGAATCAAGATGCATGGAATCTTGTTAGGGGGGGGGAAATCAAACCCAGTTCCTTCTACGGCACCCTAGTCACTACACTACCCGGGATTCCTGTGTCTCCCAAACTAACTAATCTATTCAAACTCTAATCTCAAGGGGTGTAAAGGCGAAGGAACAGCGAATGGTGGATGTGGTTGTGACGGTAGCCACCACAGACCCTTGGCAGCTGGTCCCACTGCTCCTTGTTCTTCATCTCCTCCTGCACCTCGTGGATGCGCTTCAGGGACTCCAGGCTCTCGTCCAGGAGGAAGGTGGTGTCGTTGATCAGCATGTTGATGTAGCGCACAAACTGCTTCCCGGAGCTGCAGGCAGTAAGACGCAGGGATTTGATTTACTACTTCGTCATTTAGCAAGCGCTTTTATCCAAAGCGACCTGCAGTGAATTGGATAGAGTGGAGTGGATAGGGGTTAGGGTACCTCGCTATAGAGGAGGCCTACGGATAAGCCATAGACATAGGAGACCCCATTTTGATTATGTGTTACACAACTTACTCCAATGCATGACTTTTGACCAGATCCAACAGAAGATGTCCAATTCTAACGATGAAATGTACACTTTTTTTCAGACAAACTCTGGGTGTCATTTCAGATTCAGTACAACTTGAGTGACGTCAATGTGCACCGATATCCTAGATATACAAAAAAGCCTGAATCCATCCCGGGTCTACTGACATTAATAAGCTATGAGAATAAACACTACAACGCCCACTGACTTGAACTCCTCGAGGAAGGTGCCGTGGTGGCCGACGTTCTGCCAGAGGCTCTTGAAGATGGTGCTGATGTGGTAGCGGATGGTGAACTTGTCATAGAACTCACTGGTGGCACCGGTGTGCTCCACATCTGGCAGAGAAGAGAGGAGACTTCAGAACATACAGGTGGTGTTTCCGATAACCTGGCATCACGTGTCTCACTCATCAACATTATTGATCAGCTTGGACAGAAGAGGGAGGGATGCTTTATTTTTCTTGTACAGGAACTGGCCGGTGCACTCTATTTCCTGTACTTAATCCTGCCCTAATTAAAACGAGAATTTATAGCGGCTAAAAGGTTTCCACTGGCGCTGGAAGAACGCCCAGAGGTTTCTGGACGTTTGCCCCTGGCTAGCGTTCGGTCGTAAACGTCACTCGACTGTTTACGTTTAGTATTAGAATGTATTGTGTACAGGATATGAATCATTCAGCATCATCATCGTCGTCGTATACGCCACCGCACCGCACTGAACACTGCGGCGAGGCGGGGCCGAAGGGTGCGTTTGATTCCCTAGCGGTCCTCACCCGTGTAGAACTTCATGAGGGCGGGGACCAGCTGCTTGACGGCGAGCGGGTGGTTCTCCATCATCTCGAAGAAGCGCTGGGTGCGGGGCTGCACGGCCGGGTTGGTCACGAACAGCACCTCCACCAGCTTGGCGATCAGGTATGGGTTCCTGATGTAGTTCTGGCTGCAGATGAACACCACCAGGAAGGTGACCACGTCCTGCACGCAGGGCTCGTACAGCACCTGGGGAGAGTACCTGGAGAGAGAGGTTTACATTACAACACTTCTGTAAGTCTTAGTACCCTTTCACTGGATATACTTCTTTAGATGTTTACTGTATTGTATTTCTGACTATTAAATCAGAATTTTTTGTCATTTTGATCAAATCTTACCTTTTGTGCTTTGTGCAATGTACATGCAAGTTTCCCATGCCAATAAAGCCCATTGAATGAATGAATGACTGGGTGAGCATCCTATATAATACACCTCCCCTATGTGCGTATGATGGTTTGCTCCACCCTACGAGGCCCGCCCTGTGGTCAGACCCAGGATGTGAACCTACTGCACGACGAAGAGCAGGAACTCGGCCACGTCTTCGATGTAGAACTCAGGCAGAGCAGCAAAGCTTTTGGGGATCTCCGGGTTCAGCGGGAGGGTCATGCTGCGTCCGGGGAAAACCATTCAAATGTCCGGTTACGTGTGTGGGAATATATATCCATAAATTATTTTCTTATCAGAGGCAACACGGATAACACAAATGATTAAGGGTGGATGGAGGGGGGGGGTGTCTTAGTAATGTTTCCCCAGCTGCAGGGTGACTCACTGGGGGTAGGCGGGGTCTACCATGCGGAGGATCAGCTGGATGACGGTGCTGTAGAACTGCAGGCATCTCCGCAGCAGGTTCTCATCCAGGAGGCCCGCGTCAGCGCACGCCTTGGCCCGCACCAGTTTCTGATGACACGCGCACACGCACACACACACACACGCACGCACACAGCGAGTGGTCAGATAATATACAGCGTTTTTGTTTTTTTGTATGAACCGGGAAGAGACCCACCTTGAGTTGTGTTTTGCATCTCTTCAGCATCTCTCGGTGTCTACTGGCCAGAGGAGAGTCTTTCCACTGACTCTCGCTGTTCTTCAGCTCCTCCACGGTCCTAGCGGGACACACAGAGTCAACTACTCCAGCTACGTGCACTCTGCCCGACTCATCAATTGTCCTGTCTTGTGAGTGTGTGTATATCAGTGTGTGTGTGTGTGTGTGTGTGTGTTTGTGTGTGTGTGTGTGTGTGTGTGTGTGTGTCAGTGTGTGTGTGTGTGTGTGTGTGTGTGTGTGTGTGTGTGTGTCTGTGTCTCAGTGTGTGTACCTATTGAGCTCACGGATGGCCCTGAGGCGGCGTATATAGCGCCTGCAGCCCGGCAGGATGGACAGGTGGTGGGTGTGCAGCGTCAGGAAGAAACACTCCGTGGGGAACTTGGGCTCTGAGAACTTGGTGGGGTCTTCATCTGTCAACGTTAGGACATCAACACACTTGACTCACACACACACAGTCTATATACCCACATACCAACGATATTTATCAAATGTAGACATTGACTAAATAAAGGTGACTTGACCTTGATCCACAGCACAGCAGTTTGGCACAACGTATATAACTTCAAACTGTCTGTCTAAAAACGGTTCAAAGCGAACAAGGGGAATATTGATGGGTTAACAGCAGCGCGATTCACACACACACACACACACACACACACACACACACACACCTATGCTGACCTACTTTTTACTGGCGAGGATGCACACACGTTGTATTTCAAAAGAAGGAAAGAAAAGACTAAATCACAGGCGCTACACGTTAGCGCCAGGCGCGACTCCAAAC
>OOFB01036448.1:49790-64513 GCA_900323305.1 Trachyrincus murrayi
CACCTCGGACTGAGCTTTCTGTCGCAGGTTAACGCGCACACACACACACACACACACACACACTATAACTGTCCAATTCATATTGCATCATGCCAAAAGCTCCACACACACACACACACACACACACACACACACACAGACACTTGTCAAGCTAGAATGGGCTACAGAGATCATTCTAGTCTGAATGGGTGTGAAGATGCAGTCAAGCAATGATCTGGGTGGGTGGGTGGGTGGGTGGGGGGGTCTGACATGACATGGACACAACAACATGGGACAGCATTCGGGGAATAAAAGGGGAAAGATTGAGCAACCTGGGGCAGGCTCAGAGACTGTCTCTGTGTCATTGTCATGTCCCGAGTTGTCTGCAAAAAGACAAGAAGACAAGAAGAGAGGCGAGGAGAGAAGAGGAGGAGAGGGTTGAGGACCTGAAGGAAGCACACACCCAGAAAATCTAGCGAGGAGAAAGTTAACAGTTGATCGCTGGGTGGATCACGAGCACAAGTACACTCAGGAGGAGGCAACAGGTTTCACAAGGAGGTATCAGGCTATCGCATCTATCTTGCTAGGAGTAACACAAAACTCTACTAGGAACTAGAGATACCGAAGGCACTGGATATAGTAGATAGTTACAGATCCTCCTGATCCCAATTAGGATCCTCATGTATATTCTACATCCTCGTTTGTAGCGTAGCCTTGTTGGTGACTGAACCAGAGACTCACGGCAAATCCTCCGCCGAGAGACTAAAAACCTGGCACCGGTGTGTCGCTCACGCGCCGCTACCTTGCCAACACGCGCCGATGGTGAGCTGGGTGTCGATCTTGGAGGAGTGCAGCGGGTAGTCCTCAGTGACCAGGAAGGGCTCGTATGTGGTGCCGTCCACGAACAGAGACACAGTGGGGAAGTCCACGTTCACCACGTAGTGATGCCACTCTTTGTCACACACCTGAGGGAGGAGGAGGAGTTTCGAAGACAGGTGAATATAAATGGCTGCTAATTATTGCTTTATTACTATCTATTAAAGACACCGTCGAAACATTTGGGGCAACTTTTTTCTATAAGTCCATATATTTCTTAACGTAACGGAAGGCTTTTCTCAGATTAGAATAGGCTCTGGAATATGTTTTTGCTTTAATTCCAACCGGATTCGGCAAGAGAGAAGAGTGCACGAGCGTCACTCTGATTGGCTGGAGTTTTGTGAACAACGTAAGGCAGCGGCCATATAGGGAAATCAATCGCTGCCCTGATATTCATTGCGAAACGCAAATGTGAATCGTAATGGTTTTCACGATGCTACCCCTCCCCCTCTAGTGGGAATCAAACCCCCTACGGCCCCGTCGGCTTGCTTTTAGTGATCGGGTGAAGCTGGTGGACCAAGTGATGTCACAGGCAAGTGATATCAACCATCATCAATTTCAGCCAATCACAAACAGTGATTGGCTGTGCAGTAACCAGTTTCACCAGAGATGGCGCCATTCAGGGCTTTATAGTTTAATGTGGGGCTACTCTTTTACGTGCCCCACAAATTGTGGGCACAGGTCAAAACATAGCAGCACATCCATATAACCCCAGAGCCAGTAAGACCTTCTCGCCAAGCTCCCCATAAACCACACACTACAATAATTGCTGTAGCGAACGTTTCACCAGAGATGGCGCCGTTTAGAGGAGTATAGTTTAGTGTGTGGCTACGCTTTAACATCCACCCTATGGCCAGTAAAACCTTCTCATTAGTGTCCCCATAAACCACACAAACCACATAGTTAGAACACAGTGTCCCCACAAGACTAAGGAAGAGCTGAGGAGGAGGAGGAGGAGGAGGACTGACCTGGTCAAGTTTCCAGTGGAACTCGGCTGGCTTGTAGTTCTCGGTCTCGGTGGGCTCCTGGCGCAGCAGCAGGATGAGTCGGCACTTGTGCATGTACAACGAGTAGTGGTGACGGTTCATGCCTGCCGGGGAGGGGGAGAGAGACAGAGAGCGAGAGGGAGAGAGAGAGAGAGACAGAGAGAGAGAGAGAGAGAGCGAGAGACAGAGAGAGAGACACTGGGTTTATATTCAACCTGAGGCTAGGGGTTAGAGAAGTAGCCCCGGTGGTAGCTGGGCCTCCGGTCATTTGAGAGATTTTGGCAGACATTTTTGTCCTTCTTGGATGGGTTTTAATGAACGGTAGCGTTTCTGAAAAACGCATATAGCTTCTGGTTACAAGGAGCGACCGTATGCTGATTAACTACATTGGATTGGAGCAGTGTTGTAGCTTAGAGTAAACGGTCATTTAAATAATTACATAATTACATAACCTTAGTATGTGTGGCGATGAAATGTGACTTTTCCAGTCTTAAAAAGGTGCACTAAAAGGCATTTTAAAAGCTGTTCTGAGCTACACCCGTGGTTGTTAGGGTTGGGTTAGTCAGTTGGCTCAGAGAGCCTATGGGTGATGCGTCATCTCCACCCTAGTTTTACTCGTAGCAACAGAATATTAAACCACACACTTGGAACATCATCATCATCATCATCATCCAATGTTTTCTTGTCTACATCCAAGTTGATAAAAAACAGACATTTGCATGATGGAACTCCTGGAACTCAAAGACCAAAATCTGTGAGCAGCAATGCATACTGTAATGCATACTGTAATGCATACTGATCAGGCGGGAGAAATGAGTGAAAGCGAGGGCTTTAAGGAGGTCACAGAGAGTGAGTGAAGTCGAGCGTACAGACAGAAGGGCACCGCGTCTGTGACGTAATCCCTCTTATATAAGAGGTGTGAGTGCAGGTGATGAGGGGCTGTACGGTTAACAAGACCACATGCTCAGGACCCATACAACACTGCGTTTGAAGGCCCGGTCTGGGTTTTGATATATTTGTAATTTTTTTTGTACCAGTTTTGTCAGAGTTGCAGAGGATGGTCTCCTTCTCCTGGGCCCCGGGGCCGTGCCTCATCCACACGGACACAGTGAAGGGCTCCTTCAGGCTGGTGCTCACCACGCCCTCCGGCACCTTCACCGCCTGCGTGCCGTTGAACTCAAACACCTGGTCGCTGTCGTGGCCGTTGTCCGTGGGCAGGCCCAGCGTCCAGTTAGTGGCACTGCTGGGAGCCGGCAGCAGATCTACCGTGCCTCCACCGCTGGCACCTGGGGAGGAAAGGGGGGAGATACAGCAAGAGAGGGAGGCAGACAAACCGAGGAAGAGGGAGATGAATGAAGATGGCAACACACAGCAGAGGGGAGATGGTTTTCTCCAACCCTCCCCCCTCATGGACCTCATACTCCAACAACAATGACTTCATGTGGTGGAGTTTTCCAGGAGGTAACACCCGGGTGGTTGGCAGGGCGGCTCCTTACCGCACAGCTTGTGCAGGGACTTCTCAGAGTAGGTGTCCCTGTCACAGCCCTTCCCAATGTGGCTCGTCTCCAGCTCGATGCTGGCCCGGATCGAGGTGATTGGCTCGTCGCAGGTCTCCAAGTGCATGCTGGGAAACAGGGCCAGGCTGCCCGTGCCAGGCTCATATTCAATCCTCTTATTGAACCCTTAAGAGAATGAGATGCACATCGAGCCAACAGGAAAGAGGAAGGAAGAAGGGAGACAGACGAGCAGGATGGAGGGGGAGAGAGAGAGAGAGAGAGAGAGAGAGAGAGAGATTAGGCACTTCAGCAGCACACTGACCATGAGAGACAGAAGCAGTCAATAACCTTTATATATTCATTTAGGAGCACTTTTTCTACTTGAAAACCCTACTAAAACAGACCCTACAGCTTAAAGGTATTGAGTAACATTCAGACAATGGTGTGCTGTGGACTGGCATGGCTGGCTTCGTTTCCCACCATCACCGGAGACACACCCAAACGGTAACCGATACGATATAGGTGTGTGAGCAGAACAAAGGGGGGGTCTGATACCTGTCCAGCCAGGCTTGCAGGTGGGCTTGACGTGTATCTTGACCAGCACGTCTTCCGAGGCCCGGTTCTTTCCGCAGTCGTAGGCAGTGACGGTCAGCTTGTACATGCGCTCCTTCCCGTAACTAAGTTTCTCTGTGTTCTTAATATAGCCTGGGAGGAGGAAGCACAAAGACCAGCGCCGTGAGCAGCAGTAAGTGGCTCAGTGCAATTTTCATTGCTGTGCCAGTGCCAGGCCGTACAATTCAATAACATGGGAAAGACTCGTCATCGTCACGCAGTCATCCACACTGCATGCGTATTTATTTATAACGACGCCTATTGAATACCATCAGCAATTATATTACAAGAATGAAATGACGGAGCTGCAGACATGCCTCGGTTTTAGATTGACATTTCATCATTGTGTACTCTGCTGAACTAGAAGATCCCATCCTTAATCCATAATGTATGCAAACCAAAAAGTGTTCACATATTTATTTTCCTCCACAATAAACCACTGGATTATTGCGGCTAGGTCCTCAATGCATTTGCTCCAATGTGATGTGGGACCTAAAAAGGGAGGCTTTTCAGTCTCTTTCTGCCTTCAGTTCTCTGGTTTCATGTTTCAAAGCAGACGGTTCACAGGGAAAAGATCTGCTTGCAACCCATTCTTCAAGGTTACTCCTCCTCACCTTCGACGAGGCCGTGGCGAATTCCCACCACAGCTCCTGCGGCAACCACCGTCTACACCGATCAATAGCCAACGAAATCAATAACTAAATATATAAATAAGTAAACGGGGGGTGGCTGGCTCTCTCGCATGCACCGAAGGTTCCTTACCGTCCTTGTCGACGGTGAAGGGGACCTCGGGGGTGACGATCTCGTAGCTGCAGATCTGGCTGAACTGGAAGGAGCAGTCGGCGTCCACGGCCTCCACCTTCAGGATGCTGTCGTACTTCTTGCCCTCGATCACCGTGGCCTTGTAGGACTTCTCCTTGAACACCGGGGCGTACTCGTTGATGTCGTTCACCTGGATGTGGACGGTGGCCCTGAGGGTGGGAAAATATCGGTTATTGAGGTCGTATAGCATGATGCCAGGTGGGAGAAAGTATTCTGTGCAGCTAAATGGATTTTACAGAATTATTATTCTCTCAGTAAACCTCTGTCAGTCACCATACGTACATTATTAGGTTACATACAAAAATAGATCATTTAAGTTATAAAAAAAATAGATAATTTACTTAATCCACAGATTTTTCCTGCTCTGCAGATAAAAGAGATCTCTCTCTCGCTTTTACTCGCTCCATCTACTTATCTTAAACCCATCTTCAACGGGTGGTCGTTTTAACTCAACCTTAAACAAAACAAATCTTCAAAACCCCTTGAAAGGTCTGCCTGCAGACCAGATCTGATCAGTGTAATGGACAACACAGAGGCGAGCCAAGCTATAAAAAGACTTGTTCCCATGATTTCCTTTGTCTGCCAAAAGAACAAGTCAAGCCGGGGTGGAACATTATTACAAAGTACAAAAAAGGGATCCTTCTTGCGGGAATCTCGGGGGTGTGACGACTCACTTGTGGGACTTCTTCATGTTGGCTCCGTCGGGGCCCTCTCCGCAGTCGTAGGCCTGGATGGTGAAGGTGTGCTCCTTCTGCAGCTCACAGTCCAGCTTGTCCTTGGCTCGGATCACCCCCTCGCCGGTGGACTTGTCCAGGACCACCGCCTCGAAGGGGACGTTCTGCCCGTGGATCCTGAAGCCGCAGATCTCCCCTGAACGGGTCGAGAGGTCAAAAGAGTATTTGCTGAGAGAAGCACAAAACTAAAAACCCCTGACCGTCTAACCTTTATTCAATCCAAGACTAAAACAAAACAAACAAATCTTATCAGCAAACAGCAACCTCACGCAGACAAAATAAAGATCAGCCAAAAGAGTTTTTGGCAGCCAGGGGTGTAGCACATTGGGGCGGGGTGGTGTCTGTGGAGGACACCAAAAGCACTCTGGTATGGGGTTGGAGGAGAGGGGTGTTGCACAAACAGAGTCACAGAGGACTTAGTGTCTTCCCAAGCCACTTGATAACATGGCAGTCATGCAGGTAGAAAACACCCCAACAAAAAGCTAAAACATATGGACAGGCATTTGACAGGATAACGTTTACGATCAATTGTAGCTTTTAAACAAACCCCAGAACTAAACGTAAGAACTGAAGGACGTACAAGGTATGCGTTTTTAAACGCTACTGAAGTGTCCTAAACTAGCTCAAAATAAATAATCATGATATAACATAAAAGATTAAAAGATTCAGAGAACCGGGTGATCCGACACCATTTCAGTCAGTCACCAAAGTCTAACTAGAAAAATATATATCATTAACAAAAGTTCCACTTCAACATCATATTCAGGTAAGTTGTCGTTTTTTTTTTTATAGGAAAAAAAACGCTCCCTGTGCAATTTTGCCTCTCACCCCCCAAATTACTGAGCGATGAGGAGAACATCAAATCATAAAAAGGATCAAATCGGTACAATAGCAGTAGTCAAAACAAGAAAACTACAACCACTGGATGAGACCTGGGGTTAGAAATATCTTATATATACCTTGCTCGACATCCACATAGTGACGACTGCAGCCATGCTATGGTAAAGATTAGCTAAAGACTTCTACTACAGCAAAGATGCATGAGGCAAGAAACAAAAACACTTTGCAGCAGAGAGAGTTTGCATTAGTTAACAATCTCAGCAGCTTTTATTTCAAAATAAAAGTCCAGGAGGAGAGCCTATAAGAGTTATCTCATTTGCGCAGAAGCAGTAGCTTAAGGAAAGAGGAAAAAAAAGTATTCATCTCCGATGGTATTTTTATATGCCAATTCAAGTTACAATTGCATTTGTTATAGGTTGTTTTGGGCGTCCATTTTAGATTCGGCTCAAGAAACTGCCGTTAATTAGCAGCTTTTTGTTTCACTGTTTGAACAGCTGAAAAACTGTTAGAGTCTGCAAACTGCAATGGATGTCTCATGCACAGATATTTCTCATCCCCCGACCCCCAGAACGACACACTTTTCATCCAGTGATGGAAACTTTCAAAATGGTGAGAAACAAAAACCAAATGGGAGGAGGAGATTAAAAGAGCATGACAGTAGTAGTTGTTGTAGTCGTGTGACGTGAGGGTGCTCTTTTATTGAACGTTAGTGGGTTAATAAGTAAAAGAAAGGAAACTGAGCACAAGCCAGAAGAAAGAACCTATCATCACCTTCGTTGGTGAGGGTCACCTCAAAACTCTCTACAAGGACAGAAAGAAGATAGAGTGGGATCAGTCAAAAGGGGAGGAAGAGGTTCAGAGGTTATACAAAGAGGTCAGAGGTCAGAACAGATACATACAGAGGTAGCAATGCAGGAGAAATAGATATATGATCATCGGGAGAAGGTTTTAGGTCAAGAAGAACATCATAAGAGCACATGAAGCCCTAGAAAGTTCAGGAAGGGTTCAGAGCATCACATGAAATACCACGCACGTCGTGGCTGGTTGCTTTGTAGTTGGGGCTGATGCTGAACAACATATTGAAGATGTGACCAACTTACCCGGCGTGTTTGTGCCCTCACTTCTGAATTCTACTTTGGCCATGCTTTACAACATTGACTGGTTATCTTGTGTTGGATAACAAAGTTTAAAATGGATTTTCAAAGTTTAAAATAGATTTTCAATGTGAGGCACCTTAAATAATGACAACATTATCAAGGACAAAACAAATCACAGCAACATTTCATTTTCCCCATGTGCCTGGCTGGCTGGCTGGCTGTGTCCCTGCCCAGGCTGGGCCCCTTGTGGGTTCAAGCTGTTTTGTTTTCACCTAGACAATTACAAATGGATTTTCCCATTAGTTTGGGACCAGTCATGCAGTGGAAAGGTCGGGCCTCTTTCCCTCTCCCTGCTCCGGTCACCCAGGCTCTAATGACCAGCTCAGACCAGTGTTTGGGGAATTCCACAGCTTTTAATGGGACTGGGTGCTCAGTTCTCCCACACTAACTTCTCAGCACGATATCCTGTACATCACATGTGATTTCATGCCTGTCGTCGCGCGGTATTCAGCAGCACAATGTGCGGTGAATGATTAGAATAAATAATTAAGAAGCAGGTATGAATTTACCATCGTGAGCAATCCCCTGCTCAGGAACTGATTTGACCAAATTAAATAGCATTGGGTCAGACCTGGCTGATATCGGCCGCCCGAATCTTTTGCGATTCGTGTCCGAGATAAAAAACACTGCTCTGTCAGACCTTCTTACCGGCTACATCTTAAAATGGTCGGCTTAAACCTGTATTTGAGTGTCTTTCTTGCAGCCTGGTCAGCTTTGAGCCTGAACCATGTTTGTTGGCACAGCGATAATGGCCCGCTAGTAGGGGGTTGGCATGAGAGACAGGCTGCCCTGGTACAGCCATCTGAAGCCAGATTGCCCAGTGCTACTTTGAAGGGCCCCGGTTTACAGGGACACCGTGTCCACTCGCAAAAGCCCCCCGCCCATCAAAGAGTTCCCCCCCCCTGTTCCCCCCCGCTGAAAGGAGAAAGGGCACTGAGCCCTCTTTTAAACTCTAATTTGCTGTGAAAGGAAACAAACATGTCATGAATGGAGACAGTGTGTTTGATTCTAGTGGCCCTTGGAAGTGCGTGTTGTTCATCTTAGTGCTGCTCCATCATATTAGCGTTGGACTGTTTTGGCTTCGATCCTAACCACTTTGGATCAAGTATAATAAAATATAAAAACTGTCTTTTGATAGCCAATATTTGTTAATAGTCCCATCATAGCCCGTTAAATTCTTAAGGGCATTCAATATATTTTGTAAGATAAGTCTTCATTCATTGTCAGCATTTTCACGAAGACTTTTTCCAGCAGCGGTGCTGATGTGTGTGTGCACGGTGCAGATGTGCGCGTGCACGGTGCAGATTATGAAACTGAGGCGGTGGGCCTGGCTTTCATAATACTGTTGCTTCTGTTCCACACAATCATATATGTACTTTCTATTATTAAGTACATACTTTTTCTCTTTTAAATGTTACAGGAAAGGAGCATGGTGGCACAGCGCCACCATTACATTGATTTTGCATGGCTGGTTGCAGTGGCGCTAGTAATCCAGCGGTGGCGCTGCACCACTGCTGGATGCGTGTAGGGGAAACACTGATTGTACTTTTAAGGTCTTAGTTTTAGATGTGTTTTTAGGATAGTCAGTTGACTGAGTTAGAAAGACTGTTAAAAGATTGACCGGCTGACTAGGGTGTGATTATCTCTCCACTGTGGGCCTACGGTACCAGGGGGGGGCAGGAAGGGAGTAGACCGGGAAAAGATCACAGAACTGGCGAGATGGGGTGAAGGGGAAATAATTCCCTGCGGCTGTGGTTCTCTGAAACATCGCCAAAGTAAAAGCCCATGTGATTAACAACACTGCTCTGGCACCAAGGCCTGTCTAATTGAGCCTCCGTGAGAAGAAAAACCAACATTAAAGGGAGTTGTGATTGATCTGCATATCAAAAGGGTATCTGGGGACCAGCTGTATACAGCACTGTGGTTAAACAGCTGGACTATGCATAATATGCCTTCTTAATCAACTGGCAAGTGTAAGTGCAAATATTATGCCTAATATTTAAGTAAAATATTTCTGTGTTCTTGACACAGAAAAACGTTCAAGATAATACAGTAAGTTAGTAAATAATTTAGTAGTACGGTGCCTACCATGTGTGTTGGGCCCTTTTGTGTTTTCCATAGAATAAATGGGGTAAGGTTTAAGTTATTTCTGAAAGTGAACTGAACCTGGGAGCTCTCTCTCACCTGCATAGCGGAGTGGCACGTCCTTGTCTAGGGCGATGAGAGGCGGGTCCAGCAGTACTTTGTCGTCATTTTCTGTCACGATGCCGTGGTACGTTGTCTCGATCCATGGTTTGTGCTTATTCACTGCAAGAGAGAAGAGCATGTGGTTCATTAACGTTGATTTTTGGTAAGGCCTCTGACCGATGGATACATCCAACTGACCTAATCTATGAAAGTATTTTTGGTCATTCTCTATAGTGACGAACCGTTTCAAGTTATTATTATTATTATTCAACATATTTAGACACGTCACGTTAAGTTGATTGTAAATACTAACAAGGAGGAAAAACCTGGAAATCCAGCTTCTTGAAACGGCCCTGGTGCTTGCCTGTTTAGCCTAACTGGAAATCAATCAGTTGCCGCTACCCTTGTCAATGCCAAACCAGTTTCTGATAATAGCTGGTTAAAACACAAAAGCATTTGAAATGTTCCTTTTCCTTCAGCACACTGCTATATAAAACAGCCTTCCGACGAGGAAGCAGGACGCACTGCGTTCGTAGGTAGACAAAAACACCATGCTGTCCATAGTATTTGAGAATACGATTACATATTCCTAAAAAGACACTGTTCCTATTCTTCATCACTTTCAGGTGTG
Organism: Trachyrincus murrayi; assembly: GCA_900323305.1. Taxonomy (NCBI): domain Eukaryota; kingdom Metazoa; phylum Chordata; class Actinopteri; order Gadiformes; family Macrouridae; genus Trachyrincus; species Trachyrincus murrayi. The sequence goes on from OOFB01036448.1 coordinate 60,111, forward strand.
AACGCGACCACACCAACAGTATGTCTAGAATCATGTCCCTCATATAGCCATGTGTCTAAAAAGGACCTCCAACTCTTGCTACTAAAACAGAAACAGAAGCCGGTCTCTACCAGAGATGGATTATGGACCCAGCTGTGCCAGGTACTGTAATGTTCCTAGCGGAGACCAGAACAGCTGAGCACACACATTACACAACCAATCATCGGAATGACGACGACTCTGGCGTCATCATGGCGGCTCTGACTTCCAACCCCTGAACGTTACGGAGCAGCTTTTTACGCTCCGGCGGTCTGCCCTGGGGAACAATGCCCCCCCCCCAGACAGAGCTCAGTTTCAGCTGGCGGAGGCAGAAAAACAAGCTGCAGTGAGCAATGCGGTGTGGCCCGCGACTGGAAGAAAAAACGCCATTGATCAATGGAAGACGGAGCTCCTTCAGCGATACAATGTGAGCCTTCTCCATCGTAATGTCAAGGGGGTAACATGGTCGCTCGCGGTAATGATGATGGTGTGTGAGGCAGACGGGTTGCTAAGCAGGATGCTGAGTGGACAACCAATCAGATGCATGTCCTCCTTCACAGCGGCCCGATGGAGGGTAGGTGTAGAAAAAGATCAGAGCTCTGCATTTATATTAGAGGCTTGACCTTCGAATGACCTGACCACATAACGTTATAACCGCATTATGGGAATTAAAAAGCTGAATATGCCTAGTAAATGGAAATCAGGCTACCACCACATTAAGAGTTTGGATGAATAATATTGTTTTGATTACAAATAATGGAGTCATTATTTGTAATCAGAACAATATTATTTATCTCATTAAGCATAGGCTTCATCCTGTGTATTAGCTAAAAGTAGCCTGGAGTTTTAATATTAGGATATGAATTCTGCACATTAGAAAATCTGCTTATACATCTGAGCAGGAGAAAAGCATTGTTACTTTTGATTGATTCATTGAGGAATATCTGTAAAACATTGAATAAAACAATAATTTACACTGGCCTACCTTTTCCACTGGCAAATCATGCAACGCATTACATACAGCAACTTAACTCCTGATTATAGAACATTCTGGTAATAAGCTTGACGTCAAGCAAAAAAAAGAAGGTTTCCTAATGCAATAGTAGTAAATACATAATTGCATGTGGCTTTGTTTAATAAAAGAGATTACGTTTCGTCAGCCAAATCCAATTTCTGCAAAACATATTAGTGTTGTGATAGGCAAACAATTACTGCATATTGAGCCTTTTGAACCACATCCACTAAATAAAACAATGGCCAGCCATAACCCAGACCGTCACGGGGTTTCTTCATTTTGAAAATAGAACATGAAGCTCGCGGCGTCATTTATGATTTGCATAAGTATTTGTGCAGCACGTTCCCAGATCTTAAATAATCTCCAGCCAGCTACTGTTCCACAGTCTGCACCTTAGTCTATCTCACTGTAGCAGTTAACCCTGTCACACACCACCTAAGTGGCTTTCCTGGGATCCTCAGACTCACAGAACACAGGTTTTCTTCCGTTTATTGGAGAGTTGGCAAGATGTTACAGCCAGAGCAGGTGGTAAATGCTAACATATCAGCGGTCTGCTTGAGTGTGTGTGTGGTGATGGCTGGTTTATCCTTGATCACCCAATGCCCCACAAGTGTGCAGCCTCACCCAGCCCCAGAGTCTAATCAGCCTGACTCGGTGACCAGGTGAGGCTGCTTAAACCAGCCACCAACCACACACACACTCCACACTGACATTTCGATGAAAATAAAATGAATATGTGATGACCATCGCATAACCATTAGAGTGCTTTAGATTTAAAAGTGTCTGCAGCTAAATGTAAACTAAATGTAAAATGTCAAGAGCTCCTTAGAGCCTATCCAACTTATAAAATGTCTATGAAAATAAAACGAAAACGAGATACCCGGTTCCCCCAGTACCAGTGGAATAGATGGGATCAAGCCTGATTAATTAGATTTGCCACATGAACTCAGAGTACTCCTGTTGTCCTTCTAGAGATTTCCAGACCACTACACTAATCTGCTTTAGCCTTTGTAGGAACTGTTAGCCATGTCACATGTGCTGGACCGCCCCGTTCGTTCAGGGTGTTTTCACTGCCTATTGAACCCAAATCACCAAGGGCCACCGCCTAGCACAGCCTTGCCTGGCTGTCAGGATGCCAGTTCATTTTAAAACTAGAGTGTAACATTTGTAAATGTCACCGGCATGATTCGTAGTAAAAGGTCAGATGGGGTCATTTTGGGTATTGTTAAGTCAGATAAGCCGGGCCGGGCCTTGCTGCAGAGACACGGGTCCCCCTGCTAATAGGTGCACCGTAGTGACAGGCAGTGCGGTGAGATGGGGAACTAGACTAATGTATATCCACAGGAACACTTTGAAGGCATGTTCCCATCACCAAACTGGCTTGCGGATAAATGGGACACAGCTCAGTGAAGGCAAGACTTAAGAGTAATACAAACGCAGACAGCCTCGGCTCCAGAACATGAGCAAATGAAACGAAGAGACGATGGATGGTGAGGATTTTCTTTAAAAGCCAAGGCCTGTCCAGCTCACAGACACCTACTGTGAAATGTCACACAAAGCACAATGGAGTCCAATGCGTGAAGTACGCACATAGATTGTGTGAAATTGCCAACAAGGCCCTTGACAAGACAGCTTCATCACCCCTACCAAGCCACGGAGAGGGAACATCTGTTCTGCTTTAAGTCACACAAATAGAGGAAACCAACACCAACACTGAAACATTGTGGCAACAAAGATAGGCCTACACAAAGTCCTATTTTAGCTAAATGCATGACGGCATAACTTGGAGAGAATCAGAATACTATCATAGCATAGGCTAATGCATAGAGCAGAGAGGCTAGACTTCAGAGGCGGAGAGAGGCTTCAGCATAGAGATGGGTATGAGATTAGGCGAAGGGTAGCTTTGAAGTAGCTGAGAAGGTCCAGAAAAGACCCGAGCGCTGCCCTATCTTAGCTGTGGGGCTGTTTAATGTGGCACAATGCCAGCTTCTTCCTTCAACTTTGGATGAGAAATGAAATCATTCAGGCTAACAGAGCACACGTAACGTCTTATTAAACCCAGAGTGTGTCCGTCTTACACTCCTTTGAAGGCGGCTAAGGCGGCTACCAAACCAGTTTGACTACCAAAACACCTTGTCTTTCTTTTTTAATAATATATTTAATATTGAATCATATATCATAACAAAACATTTAACAAATAAAAAATGGTTCCTTTATGGAATTAAGATAAAGAAAGGGAACCAACCAATAAGAAAGGCATGTGCTGTGGACAGATGGCAGGCTCTCGGACTAGCTTGCAGACTGGCAGTATACTGGAATGCATCGCAATCCTGTTACACAGCACGTTAAACTACCGACATTTAATCCTATAATGGGATGCACCCGTCTTCATTGACTCGCAAGGTCGAGGGACACGCGAGAAATGGAAGCTGTGAGAAATAAGCCTCCGACTTAGGCCGCCGGTATCTTTCATTGTTGTTCATTGTGTCCAATATAGTCTTAGAAATAATTTCACAGCATTGCAACAAGTACAGATTTAATCATCATCCACCACCCGCCCTAACAGTTCTTTACCTCTGTTACTTCCATGAAGATAGCCCAGAATACACCAAATGCAACTACAATATGGCAGACCAGTAGCAACCCTGGACCAGAACAATCCACGTCCAGAGGCTGCAGTGGCACACCCTAGCGACCTACTGAATAGGAACAAGATCAGAAGATCACCTCCACCTGGCCTTTGAAAAGCTCCACTGTTTCACTAGCTTATGCAGTTAACTAGAATCTCCACCATGTTGTGGAGCAAGCAATGAGTGGGCGATCTGCTCCCTTACCCATGCCTGTTACTTGCTACATCAAAGTCAGAGTGGTTTACTATCAAATGTGCAGTATAACATGATCATTCTTTGTACAGTACAATTATTATGACAAGGCAAGGGTAATCTAAATGTGTAATCGATATGTAGAGAGCGTAAGAGCACAAGTTAAAACAAAAACACAGCAGTGATACTTTTTTGCTACCTGCAAAAAGGTAGCATAGGTACACCAAAGTATTGCATGGTAATCTTGAAGATATCTGAATGCTACTTAGCTGTAATAAAATGCCCATTTACAATTATGATCACGTTTAAAATATGAGATAAAAAATGAATGATTGAACAAATCGCTAAATGGAGGAGATTCACAACATGAAATACTTAACTTGTGAACTTAAAGGCAGTAAAGCTCTTGAAGGACACTATAAAGGGCAGTTGGACCTACTAGTGCTCCTGATAAAGTTCCTGGGAGAATAACAAGGCCCTGCAGCGCCTGTAACTCAATAAGCATGGTGGCGTGATCCCTGCGACTGTCCCAACACAATCATTATATA
>OOFB01036449.1:6597-26605 GCA_900323305.1 Trachyrincus murrayi
TTTTATTCATTTGTTTTTTACAATGCTGTTGCCATAGAGACAATCAGGGGGCCAATTAAAAACACCAATGGTAAGTGACTCATCACTGGCACACACACACACACACACACACACACACACACACACACACACACACACACACACACACACACACAGAGAGACAGAGAGAGACAGAAAGGATGAAATAGCGTCACATGCGGAGCATTGATGCATTCAAAAGCATTTGAACTGCATAATGGGCCGTGTAACGTGTTCACCTCACCACATGGAGACAGAACACGGGTTCGCATGGAGAAGTGAAATGTGGCTGGCAATGGCAACACAGCACACTACGGGGTCGGAGCGGGAAGGTGCACATCTTAAGACGAGATGATCGACTCAAGAGTTGTTTATGTGGATGATAACACGGTGGTAACATCAACCAACACACCAGGTCACAGGGGGGGCTACAAGTAACTATCTAAAAGGGAACTGTTCTCTGTTCTCTTTGCGGGGGGGGGGGACGGACGGACCATTTGATCTCTATGCCTTGACAGGGAGTCGCTTTGATGGCTTTACATGTCTGAGCAGACGGGGGGTTCGAGGCTATGCATGCGCTATCAAATCTGCGTCTCCACGTTTTGATGCGTTCTCTATTTGAATTAGGTTTACGGGACGGGAAATATGGGTGCTTTGTTTGTTCTGAAGCAGCACCCATCCTTTAGTTAAAGATAAGGGCGTGTACGGGGAAAGGAGACGGGGGGTGTGGGGTGTAATTGAAGCAGGAGGGGTCGAGGCTGCGGGGTGCAGGAACAACGGGCATGTCTAGGGTTGGTAGGCGGGACCAAAGGTCAGCGAAGCTCCACGATTGGCCCAAAGAACAAATTACCTCTGAGCAACAAATAACCTGGGGGCGGGGCTCTGTGTCTGCCAATGAGGACTCTCCGTTTACTTTAGCCTCCTCTTCCTCGGCCAAAGAAGCCGATCCGGCGGCTCCCTCGTCTGGAAGGGCGTGGCCGTTGGGGACTTCGTCGGGCGTCATCATGGGATCTACCGTGCTGTCGTCTGTCTCCCCTTTCTCTCCCTCGTTCCCGTTCTCCTTCTCTTCGGCAGCCTCAGTGGATTGGCTGGCTTCAACAGGAAGGGGGGTGGCTTCTTTGGTAATGGGGGCCGGCTCAACACACTTCTCCTCCTCCTCCTCCTCCTCCTCCTTCTCCTCCTCCTCCTCCTCCTCTCTCTCTCCTCCCCCCTCCTCTCTCTGAATACTGATCTAGTGAAATGGTACGGGGACGGCTGGCAGGCGGGGCCACCCATCTCAGCTCCAGGACTGGGCCCGGCGGTGATCAAAGTCGGCGATCACTCGCTTGATGTGGGCCAACTTGTTGTGCAGGTACTCACAGCGCTGCTTCTCCTCGTGGTAGTTGGGGCTCTGCTGCAAGGGAACAGAAACACACGCGATCAGTGCATCCGAGCCTCGGAGCCCTCCTCCTCCTCCCGCTTGGCAGAATGTCACTGGCTTCCATTGTTCTCCCTACATTCAAAACGGACCACGGGGGCGTCAGTAGTCGGTGGGCGGAATCCGATCCGATCTACGTGATCAATTTGACTAGATCAGAGTTCTTCCTGTAATATCGTAATGTCGTGACGAGGCATTATTCTGAGCACGAGATAAGACACTACACACGCGGAGGGTTTCTATCCCACGTCCTCTAGAAATCACTTTATGCAGATGTTTTAGTTTATGTTTGCGTACACTAGCCTAACTGAACGTGAAGATAAGACTCCGCTGAGCACACAGAACGACGGACTTGCTCGCTCTGTGACAACAACGGACATCTAGGGAAGCAAAAGTCTGCCCATCGTCAGAAAGACGATTCTCCAGAAGGAGGAAAAAGACTAGATTTTGGTCATTGTGGATATCAATGACAAATAAGAAACACACCAAATCTTACCACACGGACCCAATCGTTCATTCATATGCCTTTGATTTTGATCACCCACAACAGACATCTATTTAATGACTTACTAGTTTGATTTTCTTGTACTCCTTCAGGACTTCATCGTGTACCTTCTGCAGAATAGGAAAGAAAGGTTCATCACGTTTCGTCATAGAAAATGAAGCCTGTCCATCGAGTAAAAACATTCAGACACTGGAAGCAGACCTCTGTAATCAACATGGATACGTGTATGGTTACTAATCATGACATACTTTGAGTTTACTCTCCAGCAAAAATGTGCATCATCATATTATTATACACACACACACACACACACACACACACACAATACAAGTAAAAGCATACAACCTCACACATGAATGAATGAAGACAGAGACAAGGAACACACAGCAGGTGGTGGACCACTGACCTGGTACTCTTTGGTGCCGGGCACCAGCTTCTTGCACTGGCCGTCCAGCTGGGTGAAGCGGCGGGTGATGCTCTCCACGCGGGCGTGCAGGACGCGGTACTCGTCGTATTCGGCGTTGAAGTCGTCCTTGTAGTTCTGCCGCTGGTCCAGGGACACCAGGGGCGTGTACTTACTGCAAACAAGGTCACAGGTCAGAAAGCGGATGAGCGGGTTTTTAACTAAATGTATACATGTTGAGCTTCAGTTGCTCTCTGAGCCGTTTGCACTGTTTCAAAAAAGGCCCCGCCCCCATTTTGCCAGAAGGTGTTATGTTGAGTAGCCATTATGAGCCATTTAAGAAGCTACCCTACAGTGAAATCACTAGTGGGAAAGATCCAGATGTATGATGGGAACGTCCACTGGGTAGGTGGCTGGTAGGTTATATTGTCATACATCTGGGTGATCAACGGTCTATGAAGAGCTGCCTTCAGTACCGGGAGGGGGGAAAACCGTGGGACCTCACCTCAGGTACTCCGCCATCACAGTGGGGGGAGAAATGTCTGTGGAATGGACCGGCTTCTCTTTCTCAGAGGAATCTGCGGGGGATGGGAGGGGGTCACAGTGTTAGGATGGGGGATATTATGTTCCAGATTCATGTAATGACGTGCTACTGGATCCACGCCGGGTCAGAATGACTTCATAATGAGGCGTGAAGCACAACATGACAGCAACACGACCCACTGAAGTAATGCATTCAAAAACAGGAGCTTCACGCTACGAAGGAGGCCGGGTCAGACGGCTCACCGTTGTCTTTATGGGGGAGCTTGGTGACGGCCTCCCGGGCGGGGGCCTCCCTGGCATCCCGGGCCTCCCTGGCGTCCCGGGCCTCCCTGGCGTCCTTGGCCTCCCTTGCGTCCTTGGCCTCCCTTGCGTCCTTGGCCTCCCTTGCGTCCTTGGCCTCCCGGGCCTCCTTCTCCTCACGCGGCCTCTTCCTGGACCTCTGCACCTCCTCTACGGGAGGCTGCTCTACAACCCTGGGGGGAGGGGGAGGAGGAGGAGGAGGAGGGGGGGGAGGAGGCGTTGGAGTGGGCCCACCAGAGCTGGACCTCTCCTTGCGCTTCTCCTTCTCCCTCTCCCGGTCCTTCTCTTTGTGCTTCCTGGACTTTTTGGGCTTCTTACTAGTGCTGCTGATGATGACAGAGGAGCTCACCGTGAGGGAGGTCCGCGGGGCAGGGGGGGGAGGGGAGGCGGCAGGCCCGGGGGCCGGCGGCCGGTATCGGTCCAGCGGGGTCCTGTCGGAGGACGGGGGGCTACAGGTGGGGCTGGGCGAAGGGTCCCTGCAGGAGGAGCTCTGGTCGAGGGGCAGGTCCTGGGTGCCGCAACCCTCGGGGGTGCTGGGGGAGTTGGAGTTGGAGGCCGGGCTGGGCTGCTGGTGGTGGTGGTGGTGGGAGGACGCGGGTGGGTGGTGGGAGGAGACGGGGAGGTGCGAGGGAGGGGCGGAGGTGACGCTGGAGGGGAGGGAGGAGCGCTTGGAGCCGAGGCTGCCCTCCTCCTCGCGGCGCTCTGAGGAGGAGGAGGACGCGGCCGGACCTCGGTTGCTGAGGTGGGAGATTCGAGGCTTTTTGGGAGCGAGTGGATCGATGAAGTCTCCTTCTGGCGGTCGTTTCTGCAAGAACACAGACACAAGTTGTTGGTGCGACTCCCCATGTAGTACGTGTGTGTGTTTCATATGTGCGTGTAGGTGTGTATACCTGCGGGGATAAGGAGTTGTCTTTAGGAGAACAGCTGGATGGAAGGGTCTCAGTAGGAAGACCCAGTTTACTATTGGACATAAGAGGAGGGGTTTATAGAAAAGGCAGAACAGCACTTCCAGCTCGCCAGAGAGAGCAAGACACTGGATCCGGTGCTGATCAGACACTGTGGGAAAAGGAGCTAGAAGGTTTTATCTGCTGAACTATTTGGTGGCTAAATGAACTTTAGCAGAGGTGGGCGAAACAAATGTGATCATCTTTACACATGAATGACATGAGTCAGCGTTTCTTTGATCTAGCTTCTTTGATCTAGCTTCTTTGATCTAGCTTCTTTGATCATATATCCAGCATACATTCCACCAACATGACCTGCCAACAACGGTGGCATACAGTAGTAAATACTAATACAACACCTCTTAAATGTCAAACGGCCAATAAATGCAGAACAGAAGACAGCTTTTTCGACATGAAAATCATATGCACAAGGGATTCATTTCAAGACTTGTGGCACAGACCAAATACTATGTAATAAGTTCACCCATACAGAAAATTAAAAGTGTGTGTGTAAAAGCATTTGTACCGAGCAATGATGCGATCCACTTGGACCTTCTCGTCATCAGAGTAACCGGGCCAGTCTTTCTGGACGTCACGGTAAATGAAGTCCTTTAATGAGTAGGAGTTGTCTTTGGGGTTCAGATTCGCCACCTGTTTTACACACCGACAAACACAATTTGGACATGGCTTATGAAAGTCAAAATGTTCAGTCTCAGAGCTTCACAACTTACTAACTTGAAACCTTCGACTTCCTCTGCTAGCTCAACATCTGCAAGGCATCCACGTATGTAAATGCATTTGTAGGACTAAATGGCCAGTTGTTCTGTGCACAGTCATAGTGAAACACCTTGTGTCCGGACCTGGTCATTCCCAGTGTCATTTGCATGATATGCTTCAATGGTTCATGGCGATTTCTTACTAAACTCACCTCCATTACCACAATGGATTTGACTTTCTCAATAATTAGTCCATTTCTAATTATTGTCTGAACAGAAGTAAAAAATAAACGCAGACATCTATGTGACGTAACGTCCACATTTAGCCACCGTGGTCGTTCGGCCTCTCTTACCTGTTGCAAGGTGGTTCCCAGGGAGCTGCGGTCCTTCTGGCTCACGCCGTCCCGCTGTAGCCTGGCCAGAAGCTCCAGCTTCTTGTAGGTCCTGAGCGCCAGCAGATGGATGATCCGGTCGCGGTAGGGCCGCTGAGACACAGGGTTGTTGCTAAGGCACTTGCGGATGGTGTTGGCTGGGTTGATGGGTGTGGAGCGCTTGCGCTCGGGGACCACGTCCGGTGCAGACATTGCTGGCTTGCGGATCTGGACTTGCTTTCCTAGAAGACGCCGGGGATAAAATGGAGTTCGGGATTGGAGCGTATTTTTTTTGTGGCGCGATGACGCAGTCAAGAGACAGAGATCCAATACTAATACTGATAACATCCAAGATCCATACAACTATGTCCATCTAGACCCAAGTACCATTGGCTCAACAAGCCTCCAAAGAAGAAGCCATTAGGAGCACTGCACCTAAAGTCTACGGAGGATTAACAATACTCCCATAATCCAACTTGCAGTGACCACTTCATAACTTTGCCAAGCATAGATAGGACAGCGATGACACACAAAGTGCATTAGTGACCAAGTGACCGGTGATCTCAAAGTACATTATTGTGGTACCATGATATGTAGATCAGTTATTCACTTAAGTTGACCAAGCGGCTGTCCGTGACCATCAAAAGAGACCGCTCGCCACGTATCTGACAAACCGATAAACATGACATGATTGTACTAACATACAATCAGTACAAGGATCAACTATCAAAGCTCCTTAGCTTCCATCAGCCTTCGGTGCATTCGCCCCCTGGCTCTGAATATGTTAATATGTTAAACGATTAATATATTCGTTATGAACCCCACCTGGGACGATGAAAGAGGGTAAAGTACGTTTACATCCGGCTGCCTGTGCCCGGGGTTCAATCCAACGACAATTGCAATGCATGCTATGTACATCCACACATTGTGTCAACACGCCAGATAACGCAAACATGTTAATTCAAAGTGTCAACAGGGCCTAAGAGTATGTGAAGCCCTGTGCTTTGTTGAGACGCCTTAAAGATTGCCCCATACCGCTTCTGAGTCCTTATGAAATTCTTAAAGCTCTTTAAAAGATTAAGGTTAGCGAGCGGGGGTGACTGGCTGCTTGCCTGTACCCTCAACATATGCTGCGAGGCAAGACTTTCTCCTTCATAATCAGTCAGCCTAGTGGGTAGTGACTCAACACGGGGGACTACGGTAAGGGAGCGAACAAGACATCGGTGCAGCAACTTAATAGCCCAATCTCCCCCTCTTCCCCATGAATTAATCACAATAGGGAAAATAGTTACTACTACTAGTGGTTTTAAAAAGCATTTGCACTTAAATACAGCGGGGGGCGGAGCTTGTTCTCGCTTAGACCAGTTACAGCCGACACCTGAAACAGTGCTGAGATAGAGAAGAAAAACAGGAGCAGAAGGCGTCTGTAGAGTTTATAGTGTGCTTGCTGTAGAGCCAGCTGCTACATGCCCCTGCACCACCCCTTTCCTTCCGTGGCCCTCTCGTTTCACGGTTTCCATTGGGGCTAGCGTATGCAAATAGATCCCCGAAGGCAAAAAAAAATCCAATCTTGTGGGGAAGCTTCAACTAATCTTTCTTGTTTTTGGGAGTGATACTATTGACTTAACTACTACTGATTGTTCACATGTATACCAGTCGTTTTAACAAAGCCACACCACAGCTTGCCATGTATTCTTTGCATTATTTTGAGATGGGAAACGATTGCGTTGGCATTTTAATAATTGCATGTGTGCACGTCAAGGAGAAAGGTTATATCGTACTTCCGGGTGAGGGTGAATCACGCTTTAGTTGTTGACTAAAGCCATTAACGTTATATAAAATGGCAAATAAAGCATTATTGCTCGAGAAAAACATTTTCCTTGCAGGGAAGTAGCTCTAAAATGTGTATACAGAATATGTCCTGTATCCAACGGCTATTTCTAGCACTTGGGAAAAACATGGGAAAGCACGCCCAACTTTGAGAGCCCTACCTACGTAGCTAACACGTAGCGCTAAATGGCATAGAAAAAATTCCACCCTGGTTATGGGATGTTATGCGAAGTGATGTTGTTGTACATTAGCAGAGTTCCCCAGTGGGTCAAGGAAGAGCCTTGTTACAGTTACACTACACACGGCCGACCTCGCCAAATCAGATCTGACGCGTGGATAAGGTTGTGAAAGACTGACCACCCGAATTAGATTAGCAAAGATTGACTTTTACTTTTCCCATCTGCCTGACCCTGAACCAAGAGCACAGCGCTCATGTGGACAGGAAACCGCCAGGTATCCACAGGCCTCGAGAGGCCAAGAGGGAGCACTCAAGCCTCAGCTGGATAACTATAGAGAGCGTGCAAGGAGAGACTTTAGTTATTTAACTAGCATTTTAAGCTAGCTATATGTCAATAAATCCAGAAGGGCTTAGTTTGCCTGCCCTGGACCTTATCAGTCAAGAGTGTTAATCAGCAGAAGCCTGAGATGGCAGAATAGCATATTCACCACAACAATGGATTTAAATTAGGCCTTGGGTGGGTCAATATTTACTCAAAAAAAGGATAGTGGGCCCCAAACTATTTAAGAGCTCCAAAAAACTAATAAAAGCAGTGGGTGGTTTTGGTGCGTGTGTGTGTGTGTGTGTGAGATGAGACTATCTGTAAAATAAACACGAGGGGGGGGACCTACCTCGGTACTTGCCCCCAGGCTTGATGACTTTGGTCCCGCGTTCACGTGTATCCTCCACAGCCTGGGTCATGCGCTCCCGGGTCACCTGGTACGAGTCGTTGGTGGCACACACAGTGACCTTGTCCTGTACTGTCCCCATGGACGCCAGGTGGGAGGCTCCCAGGCTAGAGACACACGGGGGGAGGCGTGAGGGGGGAGGAGGGGGAAGGCAGAGGGGTGAGATTGGAGAATAAAAACACTTTTAACCGAGTAGTAGCTGTGCCTAAAGAAACACAACAGGCCTAAATGAAAAGCTAATAAAATCGAACAGACATCGGCATTTAAAGATTGCATTACCTTGTTGCATATTGTTGAATGCATTCAAAGCTTCCCTGAGGGTTGTCCTTGCCAACATTAGACAAGTAAAAGTCAAAATTATGGAAGGCGTCTGAAGGGGAATCGGTCCTGGGAATCTTAATGCACTGAAAGAAAAAGAAAGAAATCATGAAAACGAATCAGGCATATTCATTTCTGTGCAGTGTCATTGGTGCCCATGCGGTCCCACGTCGTGTGCAATGAGTTAACTTGCGATAAGGCTGCAGAATACTAAACGTGACCATCTGTAAAAGCACATCCAGACTAGGCCACAGTGCTGAGCGTCTCAAGTGAGCAGATCTCCTTACAGTCGTGTGTGCATACCTCTGGCTTGCTCTCCGGCCCAGCGAGGAGGCGGTATAGGGAGAGCATGGGACCTAGCATGACACATCTTTGGTTTGACTACAGAGAGGGGGTGCTTGGCTGGATGCGTGTGTAGGCGCGAGAGAGAAATGTTGTATAAATAAATCGGGGCCATGATACGGCCAGTGATACACTCTCTGACCCTTTGTGTCGATACTACGGGTTTGCACAGCAAATCGCTATAGGCTAAACATCAAATGCCTTGTGGAACAATATTAGCTCACGGGTGAGCACTTCTACCATCTAAAAACACTAGCACCCTCATTCATGCAATGCGTGTTGACAAACTTATGTCTTATGCTTGTCGTTTGCTTTTTATTGTTCAACGAAGAAACATGGTGTGAATTATTAAAGGTTTACAAATAAGCGCATGGAATATATGCCTATAGCACAGGCTTATTAATGAGAGTCATATAGGGGAAAGGAAACAGATACTCACGCCTTGGAGTCCCTTGAATTGTATTGATGGCCGCAAAGAAGGTACATTCTGAAAGGGAACGCCAACAGTTTAGGACTTGCAATACCGGGGGTCACCAAGTACAGCTGGCTACAGAACGGGAATTCATTACATTACATTATGAACCTATAGCACGATTCCACTCCTATTAGACTGTCTCGACAAGTTCAAATGATCTGCCAGAAGAACGGCAGGGCAAGGTAGATATTCACCCTGTTCTCATTTCAAGTAGTTTGACAACCTTAAAAAAAAAAAGGCAGGACACGCCGAGCATGAGAAAATCATGGCCTTATTTGAGGAGGACATTTCTGAAGCTTGCTTTAACGTAGCGTTTGCACTGGTGGCGTCTTGAAACGGACTGCACAGCCACAAACATGCCGTGGCTCCTGTGTGACCCTGCAGATTAGAGCGGTGTCTTCGCTCGGCTGCAGAACAAGCTGCCCGGATGACAGGCCTCTAAAGTACAGAGTCAACTGGTCTGAGTGGAATGTAGTTCTACCAACACCGGCCGACACTACGTTTCAGAGAGCTCACGAGTCGAGTCACACACCAAATGTAAAACGCGGCCGTGGGTAGGATCGCTCGAGGTGAATTAGTGTTTAATAAAAACCTGAAAATGTCCTACGCCAAAGTGCTTCCTAGCTACTTAGCCTTTTCAGGATCCGACAGAAGCTTTACCCATCCCCCAATATACACTTGTAGACCTACCAGTCCACGCACATAGTTCTGATCACATTACACATAACCACAGAAAGAAAGCTTTAGCTCGCTCGCGCACACACACACACACACACACACACACACACACACACAATTGAGAGGGCGAGAGAAACAAAAAGCAGGCAGTTTTTTTGGCTGCTCAGTCAGCAAGAGATTCTCGGCTACTATTCAATGCGATGTGCAGCCCAACTTACCTCATTCAATAAGGTTGTATTGGGACTTTCACACAAAAAGATATTTATTACACTAAAGGGTTCCCTGGGTTTAGCCTACTGAACATATCAATCAGGCGTAGGATTGACAACCAATGTCCTCACATTTTAGTTCCACAAACCCGTACCTTTGTCTCATGTGCCATAAAAGCTGACACATACCATTGAATATTCTGGTCCCAGCGCTACGTGAGCACAGTAGATCAATTATGTAATCCTGTTGTTATTGGCTATAGCTTGTATTTTGTCCTTTGCAATGTCTGCACCTAAACTTCACCTGAATCAGCCAGGTTACACCAGTTAAATATTATGTTATATCGTTTTATATTCTATAGGGGCGTTCGATTCACAACTTCCAAAAATCTAAAAAATGATTTTCCTTTTGTCTTAGGTTTGCCTTTCATTCCATAATTTCATCCTGATATTAGTGCCCCTATGTACTGAACCGAGAATCGATCTTGAATCGCTAATCATTTTGAATCGAGAATCGATCTTGAATCGAATCGTGACCCCAAGAATCGAACCGTGAGACACCGAAGATCCACACACCTAACGTCCTATATGAAGACATTGGTTTTAGTTTAGTTAAACTGTGTGTGTGTCGGTAGAAATGTGCTCAGGTATAACTTTAAGTCGAGGTGGGTAAAATATACAGTTTTAATATCACGCCATATGTTGGCCTCATAAAACAAAACCAAGCCACACATCTCCAAACAGACCATAACGCTTCGAAACAAACAGTCAAACAGTCGGTAAACCTAAAGAGGAACGGGATTAACGTTAGAAGTCTAAAATAAACCGTAGAGATATTAATATAAATATATATATAACCATATAAACCAGGTTCAGGTGCTAGTAGTTGGAGCTAGTTGACATTTTTCATCTTAACTTAACATATTAGCTTTGATCCATGTCGCCATGACTCATATTGTTGACTGGTTAGTTTAGTTTAACATGTTGTATATAACATGTTAGATTATGGACCAGCTACTAACTGACTCATGTTGACTGGTTAGTTTAGTTTAACATGTTGTATATAACATGTTAGATTATGGACCAGCTACTAACTGACTGGTTAGTTTAGTTTAACATGTTGTATATAACATGTTAGATTGTGGACCAGCTACTAACTGACTCATGTTGTTGACTGGTTAGGTTAGTTTAGTTTAACATGTTGTATATAACATGTTTGCTACTACTGACTCCTTCTTTGGTCAAAATAGTTTAGCAAGAAAAAAAAAAGTCTTGGGCCAGCAGAGGGTTGTAAGCTAACTGGGACCAAACCAACACTTTTAAGACTAAATATCACATGACAGTCAGTACAAGTCGGCCGGGTCGCGACCTGAACGCAGTAGTAACGTCTTATGTTGAGATTTAACCCAAAAATCACGTTTGTATTTGACGGCGAGCCGCTGGGAGAAAAGCGTCCGAACGGGCAAGGCTAACTCGGCTACTCCTGTAGCCTAGCTATGCGTGGCACTTTGCTCACCGGCGGAGGCAGCCGTGGCACCCACAACCGGCCCCGACGAGGGACTCCTTCAACCCACCTTACAGTTTTGGTGGCTCTCGATGGCTCTCAGCGCCGTCTCGGTCAATTTGACGTGCAAGACGGTGACTCTGTCTGCGTTCCCTCGGCCACAATTCAATCCGTATCTCCCATCCTCGGAGAGCGCCGCCATCTTTACCAGCCCTCCACCATCGTCCCTCTGACGGCGGATCATTTAGCAGACCTCGACTCCCCTTCCCGACGCGGCTGCTGGGAGGGACTTCCACAGCTGATAGCCTGAGAGAGGATCTTGTATTGTAACGTTATCCCGGTCTATCGCGACGCGATTTCCGGTCTCTTACTTGTGAGCTCTGTGTACGACAGTTTAACGGTCCCCGGAGCGAAAAGAATAAGAATATGTCAAGAATAACAACAACGACGACCAGGAGAATAAACGTGGAGTTTTGACGAAAATGTGGCAAAGCAGTATCTGAAACATGTAACGGAAACGGATATCCCATCTATCGGAAATCCCTCCTTCTCTCTCGCATCTCGCCGCTTAAACCAATGTAACTGAAGGTTCCGCCCTCTCTCTCGCCAATAACGCTCATTTGGAGCATCCCGTCCCAGGCGTTCCGCTGTGAGATGAGGACGCCCGGGGCCGAGGTTAACAGCTAAAGTAAAGCTGATACGCTTATCTGCATCCCATTGGATTAATGACCAACCAGCGAGTGGTCTACTTCAGTGCGTGGAATACAACATAACAATAACAGCTGTTTGTCTTATTATACATTACTATAACTTCTGCATTGATATGTATTGACAAGTTTGATCAACTTTCTCCAAAGTTCACACTAAATCTAAATATGTATGTATTAGGATATGGTTTATCAGCCACCCTTTGTGGGTATGTGTAGGCCCCTAATCCCATAATAGCACTGATGAGCACCGGCCGAATAAACCAAACATCTTTACACAGACTTGTGTTTATCCACCATATCTGGCTTGATGAGTTGAATGATTTGATGGGTAGAACAACATCAGACATGAACGCAGTGGGTCATGTGTGTTGGAAGCTACTATCTTTAGTCCCCATGACATGATTAGACAGTATGTTTTGGTGTGGCATTGCCTCAGCCAGGGTGTGGAAAGGCCTGTGTGAATCCAAAAGATTACCGTCGTCTTTTACCCCACCCTTCCCCCTGACTTGGTCACTCACATCTCACAATCACATTTACAGAACCATATACCTACTCACACACACACACACACACACACACACACACACACACACACACACACCAAAATACTTCATTCTACAGCTACACAAAGATATTATTAAAATTTACAGTATGAAAATGCTATAAACTATTTTGATTGTGGTTTAATTTTAATTTGGTTAGGCTATTCTGAAATGATCCCTTCAATGAATATGTTCACCGATGTAGCCCTTCGTCTTATCAACAGACAACTCAGTTCCCGGTGGGGTCACCGCATTTACCAATGCTGCTCCTCATGGTTGTCGTGTGGCTTAGTATTGGCACTCTGTGTTCACAAGTTAAGTGCATTCTCGTAAGAATAAGGTCATTCACAGCTGGTGTGTTTACAAAAAAGGCTGAAGTTGTTGCCTGAAGGGATAACTGTTCACCAACAAGACAAGATGTACACACGCCCCTTTAAGACTAAACAAATGAGAACACTATTGTTAACGTACCTACTTCTGTCGTATATGACCCCCTAGTAAGGACAGTACAGTTCCAGTGTTTACTCAGACTATACTATAGTGCAGCGTTTCTCAAGCTGTGGGTCGGGGTCCAGCACCGGCTGCTGGGCCGCACAAAAAAAAACCTTCCATATTATATTATTGACTGTTTAAATCTCTTATTGACCCGTCAGACCCATCAGGCATTTGTAGTCAACAAATCACATGTCACATAAGTTACTCACAATCACTGATTGAAATCTGAAACCCACTTAATTTTGACATTAATGTTAATTTGCCAATTAAAGTTCTGTGTCTATTCAGGCTTATGTGTTCTGGCCTTAAATCTCCTTCCTATATGGCTATCCTCCTACCTTGCATATCCTTTGGCAGCATAGAAGTTGATCATTAACAAATGTCTTACCTAGGCCGGCTTCGCATTTTGGTGCTAATCAACATCACATGTCCATTCTGTGATTAGTCGCAGATATAGGAACGCTTGCTGCTCTTTACTGCGCGATATGCTACTTAAAACAGTTTTGTAATTCATGTTTATTGCAGCATTGAGCGGGAGGGTTGGCCCTCTTGTAATCATATATTCTTTAGTTTTTTTTGCTGTTCTTTGATAACCTGAATCATGTGAGGTTATGAGTAGCTCAAACGTCCTGCCATGTCTGTGAAAAGTTTCGTCCCTCAATAAGGGACCTTGATATTTTAGGGGTTTCCTACGGGATTAGTCAGGGGTTGAATAATGAGAGCCTTGACAATGACTTGAATCGGCAGCAGCAGTAGGCCACCATATATCAGGTGTGACTGCTTTACACAAGCACACATACATAAGTACACATGCATTTAAAGTGTTTAAACGAACTCAAAATGAGCACCAACATGTAATTGTAGACCTAATATTAGACCTCCAAAGTAAATGAAAGCAACACGTATTACGAGTTCAGCATGAAGTGTTTTAATAGTATATCCAACTTAAACGGGTAGCTGCAAAAATTACACATGGCTTGGAGTTCAAGCTATAAAAGTAATAACCAGTGAGCACATTACACACGGATCCACGTGGCAATCTGGCCCGGACGAAAGGCTCTTCTGGCAACGGGAAAGAAACATCTGCTGCACTGTTATCCTCCCATTTATACAAGCAGACAAAAAGAGAGAAAAACACAGCGTGTCTCTACATGTGGGAGATGCAGGCGGGCGGGGAGTCAGAAGGTACCAAGTTAATATCCACATTATGTTCTCTCTCTCTCACTCTCAAAATCAGTACAAATGCAGCTTTTCCAGTCGAGATGATACAACAGGGACATGTTACATTAAAGCATCCATAACACCACCACCCCCCCCCCCCCCCCCCCCCCCCCCCGCCTCATCTGGTATTTAAAGACCTTGAAAAACAGCAGCTCTCCCAGTTAATGATTGGCCACTGTGGGGAAAGTGTGCACTCACACTGTTGACTCTTATCACGGCTGACCACGAAGCTGAGGGAACGTTATCTCAGAACCATAACGGGGATGATCGTTTAAAGAGCCACGTCATTTTCCTCTTTCTTCGCTGCAGAGAAGGAGAAGAAATTGTGCAGAAATGCTATTCACCTAATTGAGAGCAGATTGCACATTTCCGCCGAGCATGTTTGCTGCTTTTTACAGGCTTACAGAACAGGGTCGCGATTAGGGGTTGCTTGTTAAAAGGTTTTCATTAGTTATGTAATAAATGCCAAGCCTATATTTAGGTTTCCTTTGTTAAGTAAAGAATACAGCTGTTGTATTGTGATTCATTTTAGATTGTGATGCCTGTTTTGTGTTGGTGCAATTTTTAAAATTTTTATAAAAAGTTTACTCGCTAATCTGAAACCATTAGGTTTTTGCATCGTAAACGTCTCTTTAGTGGCGTTTCCAACCTGAACTCCAAGCTGGTCTTTGACCCATCCCTTCAGCATCTGCGTTCTTGTCTCTTCCTCTCATCCAGAGCCTCGCACTGTCTCCCCAGGGAGACGAGCCTCTGCACGGGCACCTCCGCTGACAGCGCCGAGTCCCACCAGCTGTACTCCGGCGACAGGACGCAGGTGGGCCTGTGGTCGATCAGGTAGCGGTTGAGGTAGCTCTCCTCCATGCCCCTGGCCATGAAACCCTTCTCGTCGTCCTCCAGGATGAGCAGGGAGCAGGCCCGCGCCAGGCGGAACACCTCGGCCACCAGCCCGCCATACAGCTCCGAGGTGTAGTAGAAGTCGCCCTCGTCTTCGTCCACGCACGCAGCGGAGCCCTCCCCGATCTCGTAGGGGAAGGCGCGCCTGGGCATCCCGTAGAGCTCGGGGTGCAGGGTGGCCACCAGGTCGGCTAGAATCTCCTCTCTCACCGGCGCCACGAACTCCTGGTCGACGTCGGCGCAGAAGATGTACTCCACCTCGCCGCGGACTTCGTTTCTAATGGCGGCGGCCAGCAGGTCCATGCGACGGCGGGCCAGCCTGTCCCAGCCGGGCATCTCCGCCACGGGGATCACCTTCAGCTCCCGCTTGGGCTCCAGCTCGATGGGGGGCTCCAGGGAGCGGACGTTATCGCTCAGCACGTAGTACGTGACCGCTCTCCCGGGGAGGAAGTGGACCTCGGCGGACAGGAGGAAGCGGCGAAGGTGCAGGCCGTAAGCGCCCACAGCTAAGACCAGGAGGCCCGCGCGGACTCCCCGCTGGGAGAATTTTGCCCTGCGTTTTGCTGACTCGCCGTCCCCCCCCCACACCACAGGGGCTCCCCACGGCGTCTCCAGGAGAGGCTGTTGTCCTAATAAGGCACCGGCGTCTGGAGTCTCGGTTTCCCCCTCCGCGACCCCCGGGCCTCGGACGGGTGACGGGTGACGGATCTCCACGCGGACCGCGGCCTTTGACCTTTGGAGAAGGTCTAAAGAGGTGCAGACGTGTTTGTATCAGAAATCATCAACATACGAGATTATTTAACATGGAGGTGAAACGAGAAACGTTTATTCAGCTGGTTTTAAATCACATTTGAGAGCAGAGAGCACATGTCCTTGCCCTATATAGTCATCTGAACATTATGTCCACGTACTCGTAGTCCTGTCAGACTGTTCTGTGTACCTCAGGCCGGGTTCCATGAAGCCCAGCCCAGGGTGTTGTGCAGAACACTTACATATCAGAAGTGACAGCAGAAGGCCGTAGAGGACCATCTGTTTTCTGGTCACCCTCACTGGCCCTATGGGACAGCAACGCACACAAACACAAAACACACACGCAGGCGTCCGTTACACCGGGGACGACGCTGGGAATTTTTTTTTTAAAGGCATTGTTTGTTCAAAATGTTCTGAAAAATTGCTTGCGCCAAGAAATGTTAACTAACAAATGAGAACGCTTTGAGAAGGGTTTATTTGCACAATAAGAAAACACACAATGTAAATATAGAAGAAAGAAATAGGGTTAGGGTTAGGGTTATTGTCCAAAAAAAGTTACTTAAGTTAAAAACAACCCCCCCCCCAGCCTACTGATTCTAACATGACAACAGGACATGTCAGATGAAATACTGCTGTTGACGACACAAATAACCAAACAAAAATATATGAATTGAAAATAGTGGTGAGATCTGCATATACGAATAAGGCTATCATTGCCAGTACTATACATTAAGTGTGCGTAGTTAAGTTAATTTATATAGCCCTTTATCACAATTATACTATAAGGAGTTCACGGCCCACATTTGACAGCATCACCTCACTATTAAGAAAAAGAAGAAACCAATTAGAGGTATCCCATGTGGGTAGACATACGCTAATTATTAACGACACGCATGAATAATTCATTTAGATTCGTCAAAGTAAGGTATACAACACACACACACACACACACACACACACACACACACACACACACACACACACACACACACACACACACACAGTCATAAGGTTAGTGCCATCTGTTAACCAAGATTAACCTGCTGGTGGTGGCTTCAAAGTGCTCTTTCTCACACACACACACACACACACACACACACACACACAGAGAGAAAATATGCTGATGTGTCAAGTCGTCCACCAGCCATCTTCGACTGAAAGTTCAAATTAATTCGGTATTTCCTTTACCTAAACCAAGAAAGTCCCTAATAGACAACCCACATTTCCCCTCTCTTCATTCTAAAAGCCTCGTTTTAGGCCAAAGTAAACCAGGCCTACTAAACGCACACCGATCATCACAGATGATAAATCAACAGGACCGAGGAAGGAAAAAGAGGCGGAGCGACGCACTGACCTGAGAGACATTTGCTGAACATGAAGAGTGCCATCCTGTGACAAGTCTCAATGTCTTTCCTTTTAACGTTAATATGAATATCCGACGTGCAGCGGCCCTTTCTCCTGGAGCATCGCCTGCACCAGATGTGAGGGATATGTGCGACTGGAAGCAGTTAGACACGCCGAGGAAAAAACAAAAACTACCCGAAAGTGCAACTATGCATCAGTCCACGTTTCTAACTTAAGCGTAGGTTACATCCAAGTCAGTGGTCTTGCAGAAGAAACATGCATTTAGCAGGGAAACATTAAACAGAGTACACGGCTTGTGTATTTCAATGGGGTAGGCTGCACACATTCCACGGAGAGAGACACGATTACTTTTTACTCTATGGTGCACGTCTCATGTTTTCCACTAGGTGGGGGTATTTCACAAGAAAATACATTATTTTCCCTCGGCTTCATGTGTAGGCCTATGTATTTGTATTTGTATTTTTCTACAGAAGTAAGAGTGTTTGTCTGGTTGAATAATTTAATTGGTTGAATAACATTGAAGAAGGGTTTTGCCAAGAGATAGAATTTCAAAACAGCAACCAAAAACTCAATCCCACTCAAGATGTCACTTTGCAGTTTATTACGATAAATTATTTGTTGTACATCCATACATACATTGCAACGTTTGTCTTGAGTAAACAAATGTGGACAGAAGCGTTGATTAAAACTCAAAAAATATAAACAAAACAACAGCACCGGCTACTCTATAGGATGGGTAAATCACAAGGCAAATGTATACTATTTTTTCCAAGCATCTTCATCGTCACCTTGTTGGCGCAGGGCAAGAGAAGCAGGGCTTTTAAGTCACCAGGCAGGCAAATCCCAAACCATTACCAAAAAATAAATACATCTAAAAAATATATCTAAATCAACTGTCGGGTTGGGACTCTGCATCGAGGCTTCATCAATTCAGAAGTAAACACTTTGAGTATACTATGAATGAATGAATTGCTATACAGCCATGAAGGGAAATAGGTGAGGTCATCACAGCATTGTTAAGGCCATATGAGATCAATGTGCTTGAAGGTGTCAATGCAGAGCCCCCATTCTGCTGGTCACGTCCACAAAGACTGAACTCTGACAGATTTTTACTTTGTAACACCAAAGAAATGAACACCAGACAGTTTACGTGTGCATGTTAATGCTAAAGCTGTTGACTTTGTGGCGTTGTTCTGCTCATAGCTCTGAGCGAATAACATCTTTTGCACGGTCACCAAAATAGACAGAAGCCTTTTGACAAGCAAATGTTTGGCAGTGTTTATTAGTATCCATGAGTGCTATTCATAAACTCCACATAAACTCACTTGAGAGCACTACACTAAGATAACATCAAATAAACTGATCAAGGGTTCATTCGGTTGTATATATATATTTAACTTTCATAAATTATGAGGAATCTTTAGAAAAATATTTCTTTGAATGCAGCATTGTACTCATACAAAATAAATAAGAGTGCACAAGAAGTAGGAGAGTCCTTCCAGTAGTGGTGAACTTCCAGTAGTTGTGAACCTCCAGTAGTGGTGAACTTCCAGCAGTGGTGAACTGAGAAACTTTCCAACACTAAATGACCAATGTGTTTTCAAACTTTTAATCTAGTGTCCTAGTATGTTGGTGCAACTGAAGTGTCATGTCTGCATGCTCTTATAGTTTCTAAACATTCATAAATATATATTATTTAATACTCAGGAGAAGACGGAACACGTTAAAATCCCTTGATTTGCCTCCCCTGAGAATAATGCAGTAAAGGAAAAAAGTGTCAATTGCTAATTTACAACGTAATCTATCCTGACCCGTACGGTGAGACGTGACGTAGCGGTAGGGTAGGGTTTGTATGGCAGTATAGCATC
Source organism: Trachyrincus murrayi (assembly GCA_900323305.1). NCBI lineage: Eukaryota > Metazoa > Chordata > Actinopteri > Gadiformes > Macrouridae > Trachyrincus > Trachyrincus murrayi. Next base: position 25,922 of record OOFB01036449.1, read on the forward strand.
GACGATGGATGAAACCCCATGATGCTTTGTGTTTGAATGGAGACGTTTTAGAGTTTAAAGTGTCCTCCACACCTTATTACAATCACGGTCTTATGGTACAAATGTTATGATCCTAATGATCCACAAGAAACGTGTCATCCTAAAGATGACACGCTTTCCCCGGCAGTGAGGAGAAGAGAGACCGGGCCTCTGAACCACGTCACCCTCCTCTAGTCAGAAGATGTTTTAATCTATCAGGTATACAAACGTATGTGTAGAGCAGAAGTTGTAATCGTCGAGGTATACTTAGAGAACATAATATAGAGATATATGATTCAAATCACATAAGGACAACTGAAGTGTGTGAAACCTTGCTTGGCATGCCTGAATGTCTTCATTTGTGGTAATAGTATATCAGAAATACAGCTTTTGAGGAAATTAAATGAACTGAAAAGAAAGCACCCCCCTTCCCTTTACCTCCTCTTACGGCCCTCTTCCTTCCCTCGCTCTCTCCTCCCCTCTCTTTCTCTCCTACCCTTTTCTTCAAGTATATTTACCTCTCTCTTCCTCTCTCTCTCATCCTCTCCTCTCTCTCTCATCCTCTCCTCTCTCCTGTCCTCTCGGTCTCTCCTCTCCTCTCTCTCCCCCTCCCCCCCCCCCCTCCCTCCCCCCCCCCCCCTTCCCCCCTTCTTCCCCCCCCCCCCC
>OOFB01036451.1:16641-32562 GCA_900323305.1 Trachyrincus murrayi
AGACGTTGTTAAAGACAATATGTAAGTTCCCCAATTAGCACAGCCAGATCACAACTGTTAGCATGATGCAGGAAAAACAATAGGGGAGGGAATGACACACAGCAGTGTGTGTGTGTGTGTGTGTGTGTGTGTGTGTGTGCTAGCTTTTGTGTGTGTGTGTGTGTGTGTGTGTGTGTGTGTGCTTACTTTTGTGTGTGTGTGTGTGTGTGTGTGTGTGTGTGTGTGTGCTTGCTTGTGTGTGTGTGTTTGTGTGTGTGTGTTTGTGTGTGTGTGTGTGCTTGCTTTTGTGTGTGTGTGCTTGCTTTTGTCTGCCTGTGTGCTTGCTTTTGTGTGTGTGCGTGCATGTGTCTGCACATGTGTGTGTGTGTGTGTGTGTGTGTGTGTGTGCGAGCGTTTGTGTGTGTGTGTGTGTGTGTGTGTGTGTGTGTGCTTACTTTTGTGTGTGTGTGTGTGTGTGTGTGTGTGCTTACTTTTGTGTGTGTGTGTGTGTGTGTGTGTGTGTGTGTGTGTGTGTGCTTGTGTGTGTGTGTTTGTGTGTGTGTGTTTGTGTGTGTGTGTGTGCTTGCTTTTGTGTGTGTGTGCTTGCTTTTGTCTGCCTGTGTGCTTGCTTTTGTGTGTGTGCGTGCATGTGTCTGCACATGTGTGTGTGTGTGTGTGTGTGTGTGCGAGCGTGTGTGTGCATGCATCTGTGTATGTGTGTGTGCCGCCTTGAATGTTTGGCTGCCACCGTTTTTTTTTTTTGAGGAGCAATGTGTTATCCTGCGTGTAGGATTACGTGGGGGGGGGGCATTAACAGCCTAGTCAGATGGGCTTGGCTCTGACCCAGGGAGGCTCATCCCCCATCGGAGGAGACTGTTAGCTGATGAAGATGTGCACGAGGCTGAAGATAAAAGAAAGCGGTGACCCGACTCATTAGCCCCTGTGATTTAATATATTGACACTTGGATACAAATAATTCAGTGTAGTGGTCTCTATTGGTGGGGAGGGAGGGATCAATTTAATTAGTTATGAAATGTGCCTTCTTGTTACCAAGCAGAGGAACTGCTGACTGTTAAATAAAGGCACGCACAGTTTGAACAATAAAGCATTCGAATCCCTTTTAAAAATTAATGATGCACAAAAATGTAATAGATACAACATCAGGAGTGGCTGATGGTTTGGAAATTAAGTTAAGCGGATTAACGGCTGGTTTAGTAATATTGTTATCGTGTTAATACAAATTCATGCTTCAGTAAAATAAATAGTGGCCGTTACCTAGACGTTCTGGTATGTGTGTTAAATGATCTCTTGAAGATAAAGCTGAGGGAGCTCCCTAGTTCTCTCTATGGGCTGCACCATTCAAACTAATGCATGATTTCGAGCCCAAGCAAAAGTAATGTTGAGGGACATCAGATCGTTTAGAGAACAATACGTCAATACACAAGCCTAAACGCTAACATAAGGTAATAACAATGCCAATGCATAACCATGCAGGTTAATGCATCTCTTTAGAGAGCATGGTGTGGTGTGAAACATATGGATCCTGTGTAATGCTTCTTCGCTGGTTAAGTAGGAATGTAGCCAAAACACACACCTCTTATTGTTTTGAATGACACAACAGAACCGTGCTCTTCTGCAATTAGCAGCCAGAGTGCACAGTGGCGTTGTGTTCCGACACCGTGGCAGTTTAAGCGGTGATAATGAACAGACTCCATCTGAGGGCGAACGCCACGGCACGCACTAGAAATGTGTGATGTCACACCTGAGCGTCTACTTTAAATCTGTCACCGATGGGGCTTTTAAACTAATCCTGGGACTAAATCATTTTTTAAAATCTCCCATCAATTCTCGCTGGTTATATCCGCCACCACAATACAACAGCTAAATCGATTAGCAACGCCTTTATGCCTCTCAGCAGGCATTGACAAACTTGCCATCGCGATTGCAGATTTCCGATGGTATCACAGCACTAAATGTGTTTGATAAACGAGCGCTTTACACAAATGTCACGACGACCTATGCACGCATCTAGCGCCTACTACTTTTGAAAGAAGTACTCCTTTGTCCTGAATAGCGTTATAAAGCACCTGTTTGGATCACTACGGGGCTCCTCCGCCCTCCTGCCCTGGACGAGGGCGGAGGTTCGCACACTTTACATCCATTGTGCCCCCGACGGTTGAAAGAAAAATATCAGTTTGGCGGAGAACACATCCTCCAGTGTGGCACCGGCTGGGTCTCCTCTGGGCTCCTCTGCGCAGCCTGTGTTTTCCCTGCTAATGTAGAGCAAACTGTTTTGTCTCTGCGTTGGTTTCTGCATGACCATGGTGCTCCGCAGTGGGCACCCGCACAGGGGGGCACCCGCGCAGGGCGAAAGATCCGCATTAATGGCTTCTACTGTGTGCCGGCAGACTGCTGGGAGAAAGGGGGCCCGTGTTTTCTTAGGGCCCGGGGTGGCAAAGCAAAGCATTCAGCCCATGGCTCACGCAAAAAAAAAGAACTTTTTGGGTTTCTTGGCGGTTTTTTGGGGGGGGGGGGGGGGGGGAGTCTGAGCATTCGCTAGAGGAACACAATGAATGACTCATTTTGTCCGACACATTTTTTTTAAATGTATTTCCATGAACACAGAATTATGATTTGCTCTTAAATGATTTAACAAGTTACATACCTCCTATAGCATGAAGGATACATGACATTTATTTATTTCCAACAAAAAAAAAGATCACGTTGCAAAACTCCCGCCTGTCTCTCAGTTGTTAGGTGTGCCCATGATTTGGGACAATGTTTGAATGTCTCAACACACTTGTTTTTGCCCACCCCCTCCCCCCTCCACACACACACACACACACACACACACACACACACACACACACACACACTCACACACACACAGCCCTCTCTGCTGAACAACAGACAGGGCTCTGTTGTTCTGGCCCCAGCAGCTGGGAGGCCATAGTGAAGACAGAGAGCCGCTGTGTGGATCATACCATTATTAGATTAGGGGGTGGTCTTCAGTCTGACTTTTAGACACACTACATTTTCTCATTTACCTCCTTTTGAGTGAATAATAGAATAAAGAGCATTCTTTGACTCGCTGCTAGAGAATCCTTTACCTGTTGAAGCTTGGTTCAGTTTAATCTAATATGTTATGTTATGCCATGTCGACTTACTTAAGAAAGGGGTAATATGTAGTGAGGCCGCGGCTCTGTGGTATTAAACCTCTCCCCTCCAGAGCGCTCCCTGAGGCTCCCTCGCATGCTTAACCCTCCCCCCCCCCGGCCCCCCCCCCCCCCCACGTTCACATCACATGTTCCTGGAGGACTTTCCAACTAGTCCGTGTCAAATAGTCTTAAAGAGCCTCACTTTGCCTCCTGCAGTATCCGGGGGCATTTGACTTTGTTCCCTACGTCCGTACAGCACGGATGTAGGCCTGCACGTGGGATCATGATGCTGACCCCCAGACTCACTCAGTCTTTGTGTCTATTGTGTTCTTTGGGTTTCTTGTGTGCCATTATTATACACGCTGTTTGAGGGAGTCCCCATGGATATACCAGGTTCATGCCAGACCCTCTTCATTTTGAGGCCAGACCATGTCAGATTCCTCCTCGTTACACAGACTCATCCATTCAGAAGGGTACACATTCTGTGTATATTTAACATTGGAATTGCCATTATTCTGATTATTCTAATTATTCTAATTATCGTTATTCACAGAGTATCTGTGGAGTATCTGTGTTATTATTATTATTATTATTATTATTAGTAGTAGTAGTAGTAGTCGTATTATTCTTCATCAATACACCATATTTGCTATATATATTTTTTGTGATAATGCTATGTAAATTATTAGTCATTTGGTTTCATATAGATGAGTCTTTGGCTGCTCCTCATACTGCAGTGCAGCAGTACGCTCTACATCTCTGAATTAGAACAGTGTGCATGTTCCCAAGGAACTACATGCCGTTTTAGCGCACAGTGCAGAGTAAGAATGTCATGAAAGTCAGCGGGGGGATGGGGGGGTTAAGAAGTGGGTCTGAGGGATGGAGAGGGAAAACATTGCACTGCCCTCCTTCTGGAACGGTGGCTGACTTCATGTAGACATATTGGAATGGCTGTTTTCCAAGGGAACTTGTTTTACTGTGCGAGGTATTAGTGGAACAAGAAGTCATCTATTGGTTATTCCCTCTGGAAGGCCCCAGCCTCACCCAGAGGCCTGGCTGCCTTGCACCACCCTACATGGCGGTGTTTTACACACAGACAGGACTGTATACCTCAACACCAGTCAGACGGCACCTTTTGTCAGCCGGATCGGCCGCATCTAGAGCACAGAGAACTCATTCTGTACGTTGTAGTGCTCGTGTTTGAATAGCAATGATCACGTAGCATGGTTGTCGGTTTATGTATCTTAGTTCACATACAGAAAAACACCAGAGGCGTGGTCAGAACACAGGCTCAAGGCGGACCTACGCATCCCTCGTGGATTGGCCATTCCTTCTCAGCGAATGTAAACAAAGCATTTTATATTGCAAGAATCTACATCACCTTCACCTACAGAACAAGACGGAGCAGTGCCACGGAGCATGTGTGTGTGTGTGTGTGTATGTGTGTGTGTGAGTATTGTATTCCTAAAGCTGTGACAAAACAAGTGATGGAGTAGCTCATTCATATCCAGCGAGCTCCTTCTGGGTTCTGCTACAACACCACACTACAGTCCCGGAGAACCCAGCTGCACCCAATGTGCTGCTGCAGACACGTAAGGTAGATAGCAGCTCTTGCATAGGATCCCATTACCTTCCAATGGAACACCATGGATGGTTTTCACTCTCACTCTGCTGAGAGGAGACGAGGTGTGATCTATCAGTTCTTCAGTAAGCCGCAGTGCCTTCCCGGTGGATTCACTGCTCACCATCTTTTTATATCTAATCTGTGAAAAACGGTGAGGTGAGGAAAAGTGTTCTGAGAGCAGGGAATTCATCGAGTTAATAGGAACATTATTCACAGCAGATTTATTTTGTTTATTTCTGTCATTTGTATTGTGTGATTGCACTGTTTGAGTGAACGCTCTGCGGCTCCGACGTCAATCAGTCAATCAATATGGATGTCAGACGGCCTGATCACTTTCGCTTGTATTGTCGCCCATAATATGGTTTGAGATATCTTTTTGATTCTCGCTAAATCAAAGGACCGCAGATTGAGCCCAGATAAGCCCCGGCGCTAGAAGCGTATTAAAATATGTCAAGGAGTAATTATCCGTAATATGAGTGCATGATCTCTCTGGTCTTTTCAAGAGGAAACACACACTTGAAACATGGTGAGATTGATGCGCTGGCTTTTTCCTATTAGTTGGCGAAAGCGACGTTCTAAAACAACCATGTTTCCTTGGGATATGGTGAGGACTTAATCTGAGCAGGGATCAGGGCAGTGTATGCGGGGTTCAGAGGGATAGCCAGTAGGGGGTCTTAGGGCCTCCAGGGGCCTGTGTAGAGGCAGTAATAGACAGTGAGGAACATGGGTGTTGACAGGGACCCCGTGAGTGCTGTAATGCGCTGTACATCTCCATTTGTGCTCAGGGTATTGGTGCCGCTGCCTTTGTGTGTGTGTGTGTGTGTGTGTGTGTGTGTGTGTGTGTGTGTGTGTGTGTGTGTGAATGAGAGCTACTTGTATTTCCTATAACCATGCCACATCACACAGAAGTCTTTTTAAACAATATACCCTCTATCTGCATATTTATCAATACTGTATAATACACACAATATACCTGAGAATCTTTTATGTACTGTTGCTATTTTACCATTACAAAGGAAATGGGACTCATAAGTGACAGTTTGTAGATTTGTAGTTTAATTACATTTTTTTAAAGTATTCATCTTTATATTCACTTTTGTACGCGAAATGAAGCTAGCCACACGACGTTTAACTGTTTCTATCCAACACACTCACAAAGTGAGTTAAAGTAACAGGCACAGAGGACAGAATGATGTCTGATGTCCACCTCATTGCTTATCCCTGGAATACGCTCCACATCATAGCAGCAGGCTGCTTCCGTTTGTCACCTACCAGCCTGGCTATCGTTGATGGGGAAACAGATTGCACGCTGGCCCGCTGCAGCCGTCACCAGGTCATCTGAATTGATGATACATGTTTGCAGAATCCCACCACCACCGCTCCCGCTACCGCCACTCCGCCCCCCCCCCCCCCCCCTCGTGGAAACCTCTGTTGATGTGTGTGTGCTGGCAGAGACGACCCAGCCCTTTGGCCCAGTCTGTTCTGACTGATCACTACAGATGCCCCTCTTTAAGTATTCCAAGTCAGATCCTGAGTGTGGCGTCTTGAGGGAGCCACAATGGCACCTGTTCCTCATAAGATAGCTGATTCATGTGTCCTTAATGAAGCCGGGGGGCAGATGGTGTGAAACGGCAGTATCCTGCACTTAGCCGTGCTAAGACAAAGGGAGCGCGCCGCCAGTGTGTAACAATGCAGCCGTATGCACCAGGAGAAGGGGAGGACGCTGCCCGAGTGCCCCCCCCCCCCGCTCACATCTGCTCCGCTTCACTCTCAGACTCTTCAAGATGATCTTGGCAATAGAAATATTCTGGGCACTCGGCCCACAGATGGAAGAACTTGGGGGTAACTCTTAAAGGGGGGGGGGGGGGGGGTTGATGTGTACAAAGGAGAAAACTGACACACACACACACACACATTGAACCCACTTCTTTCATACATTATACATTTTTTTGACATCATTAGAATAGCATCGAGTAAAGATATTAAAGACAAACAGGAATCAAGGAAAAGTGGGGGAAATGTGTTAGACGCCGTTCATCTTAACTCTGCCGACTTGCTTTAATTATTAGTCTTTTCTCCTCATCTCATGTTAAAGAACTTCTGATGAAAATGGTGATAATGTTAAATACATGAGTGCATTGTCTGCTCTGTCTCTCTGCCAGCCAATAAGTGACAGTCTGCCAAGATATGCTCCTCTATTTGAAGTGCCTCTGGGTGTGTGAAAACAGCAATGTGAAGTCAATGCACCGGTTTATTTAGCTTTTGTAAATCTCAATTTTGCATATTACATATCTTTAAAAAATTATGTCTATAACACAAATGCATGGTAATTGTTGAAGCTAATCCCTTGACATTTTATCAAGGAAAATAAATACCATGCACATTTTAATGAAATGATATTGTGATATTATGTCAAACCACATTAGATGTATTAGTCTTTTAGGTACAAAAGCGTCTAGCTTAAAGGGGGGGATCTGTCCAGAGTTGCGTGGCACAGTTTACAGTTTAGATCTTAAAAGAGCTAATGACACAGTTCCTCTCGCTCAGCAACATTTACTTCAACACTCAGAACTCATTTTATTGACAAAGCTTGAGGGTTGGACACAGGGAGAGAAGTGATACACCGTATGTATATATATATATATATATATACGTCTGCTATTTCTGATGCCAGCGTTACAAAATTGTATAAAGTCTTGTTATACTGACCAATTAATCAATGGATTCATTGTAACAATGATTTATTATTTAAGTTTTCAATAGCACAACCACTTTTAAACACTACAAATGTATTTATTGATTTCATTATTTGAGTATTTTTGCTCTAGAAGTGCATATTAATATTCCACGTCTCGGTACGTATTTAGTTCAAGTGCATGTTTATTTATAAACATTTGCTCGGACCATGTATATATTTTCCAGTCCTCAGTGCTGAAATAAATGTTAAATAATAAACATGTGTCTGCCAGAAGCAGACACAACGTACACGGATACAGTGAAACGCTGTGTTCCCATGTAACACCCGTGACCCCACCTCCCACCCCACCCAACCCCCGCCCGTCACTTGCACCGACGCCATGTTGTGACATTACCTACTGCACGTTTCCATATGATCTATACGTGTTGGGCCAAGGGCCATCTATAATCTTGCCAGTCCTTCTGGAAACCTGGAACACATACACATATAAAGATGTTTTATTTGAGGTCATTTATAGAAAACTGTTTGGTCTTTCATTCCAACCAGCGGCGCATTTTACATCCTGAAGGATTACTATACTCTTCTATTCTCCTGTAATATAACTTTCTACACGTGCACTTCTGTAAAAGCCCCGTAGACATAAAAACGACTTTATTTATTTAGTTTTCAGTCGAGCTCTGCACCTCTGGACGGATCAATAAAGTGGTTTTAAGTAGGTCTATAAGAGCTATAAGAAAGAGTACTGGCCCCAAAAAACACCAGTCGTCAAGGGCACATGGGGGGGGGGGGGGGTGAGGGGGGGCACGCAGGGTGAAAAAGTGAAGATCATAAGCAGACCTCAGCGAGAAACACGGGGGAACGCCGTCGCTCAGAGCAGGTTGATTTCATGCCCCAATGCAGCGACGGTAATTGCACCCAGACCCCGTTTTATTGCGAGTTGATTTTAAAGAGGGATGAATAGAGAGACATTCTGTAAAGTGTTTATTTTGGGGGGGTGACCTTTATTAACCCTTTCCCAGGGCAGGTTCCCCTGAGGTAGCCTGGCTCTGTGCTAGATTAACCCTTGCAGGCCCATGGTAGCCAGGGCTGCTCCCCATCACGGGCCACCAGGAAGCGGGGGGTGACAGTAAGATTGGACCTTAGGTCTGCGCCTGTCCCCTAAACCCCCCCACCCCCTATGCGTACACCGATCCTCAGACATATGTTTCTCCACAAACTGTTCACACATGCGTGAACTCACACACACACACACACATGGAAAAAAAACTAAAAAAACCCACACACAGACACACACATTTTTATAGCTCATGATTATACAGCTAAAGTAGCTTCCCTTGACATCCCCAATAGCAGCGTTATGATCAGGGTCGATGGTGAAGGATAATATGTGATTGGAACCGAGAGCCAGAGGATGACATTAAAATGATATACAGCATGCAGCCAGCAGTTTTTGGTCTCTCTCAGATTTTTTTCCCCCAACCACAAAACATTTGTTGTAAATTAGTGGACTGTGGGGACTGGATGCTTTTATGGTCTGTGTAAGTGATCATCCAAGATTATGGGACGAATGCTTTATAACTAAGCAGATGATCTTCTTTTGTCAGTTCACTGTGTGTGTGTGTGGGGGTGTGTGTGTGTGTGTGTGTGTGTGTGTGTGTGTGCGGGCGGGCGGGCGCGCACGCGCGCGTGTGTGTGTGTGTGTGTGTGTGTGTGTGTGTGTGTGTGTGAAGAGTGAGCTTGTGCACAGCTTAGTTGAACCGTAACATGTGTGTAATGCATTAGATAACTCCCCGTCGTGGACTTTTTATAACGGCCATGTTGTTTGGCAATCCTTGTGCGAGTTGAAACAACCATTTTCTTCATCGCCGCCATCTTCCACTGCTTTCATTCAGCGTTGATTGTTCATAGTCTCAGCTCACACACTCTAAAGGCCCGATGAGCTGAGTGATGGTTCTAACAATGGCTCCATGGCCGGGCCTTTGATGTAGCGAGGTGTAAGTTGTGTCTCGGATGAAGAGCGGACGAGCCAGGTACTGTGCTAGCACACGAGGCCCGTCATCGCCAGAGAGTTCCCCCTGTCAGCACGCGTTAGGGCCAGCTGTGATCTTCCCCCCCCCCACCCACCCCTGGCATGGGCTGTGTGTCTCTGTGTGCCTGTGTGTCTCTTGCTCAGGCCTGCCTCTGATCTCCTGCCTCCTCTTTGTTCAGCAGGTCCAGGGTCACATGCCTCCGCTCATGATCCCCATTTTCCCACATGACCAGCGCACGCTGGCAGCCGCCGCCGCCGCCCAGCAAGGCTTCCTCTTCCCTCCAGGAATGTCTTACAAGCCAGGTAGGCTTTCCTCTTCACTACACCTCGTTGCTGCTGCTCCACCTGCTACCGTACAGGCCTGTAATCCCTCTGAATGCGGGAATCGCTTTGAATGTCTTCGCATAGCAGACACAATGAAGTGCGTGATATTTATAGATTAACCTTCTCTGTCTGTATAACTTGCAGTGACGTCAATGTGAGTAGCACTAGTCTCTCCCCACCCGGATCCTTGCATGCCGAGCGTCTTCACAGTGAACAATTGACATGGCTGAAGAGACAGGAATGTAGAAGTTCTCCTCGACATGAGAAAGTAGCACACAGGAGTGATCTGGCTGGAGTCACTGTCCAGGGATCTGCTGTGGGGGGAAAAGTCATTAACACAAAAGAAAAAGCATGCTGACTTCCAATTATAATGAAAAGTCCTGATTTGTAATTACATAGCGGTGTGGTTAGCAGGCGAAGTGAATCAAGGACAAGGGAATAATGCGTGTGGCAGCAGTGTGAATTCAGCACAGCAAATGCAAATAACAGGCCTTTCCTGAAGGTGCAACTTCTCCAGTTGCCTGTAACAGCATGCCTTCTCCTCTCCTTTTGTCTTTTGAATAGAGGCAGGGGGGGAAAGGCTCCACACGCAAGCATTCCAAAAAACACATTTGTGGGAAATTGCTGTAACATGTTGATTGATTCCCTGGCGATGCAGTAACTTTAATCCTTTATCTCTGCCTGGTTCATTCTAGTGAGAATTAAAGATGTGCCACCAATGAGTACTGTAATTAAATATTAACAGAGAACCGTGGGCCGGGTCGCTCCCTGCTGCTGCTCTCAGCCTCACACCTTTTGTCTGTCTGTCTGTCTGTCTCTCTCTGTCTCTCTCTCTCTCTCTCTTCTCTGTCTGTCTCTCTCTCTGTCTGTCTGTCTCTCTCTCTCTCGCGCACGCGCGCTCTTCCTCGTTCTGTCTTCCTCTCTCACTCTGTGTCTCTCTCCCACACATGTTTAGTCTACGTGAACAGAGATAAATGACAGAGACAGATCGCTCTCTGGCCGAGAATCAGAAAAATGTAAGAATAACAATATAGACTCATAGTTAGAAACAATGGCTCAGGCTCTTGTCCTGACAAAGCGCACGACGACAGAGGATCACAGAGGAGACTGCAGAAGAAGAAGGAAATAAATGTATAAAACACAGGGAAGTCAGCAGGTCTGTTGCCGGGAAAGATTAAAAGGTGTAGTAGTGCAGTTAATGAATTAACTATAAAACCGCATGAGAGAAAAGAAAGTCAGCTATTTTGGAACTATGGAGCCATGACAGCTTAAACAAAGTGCCTGAGGGAGAGACCGTGGCCTGTGTGTTTTCTCCCATAGAGTCGACATGGAAAAATATTTAGCTGAAATAAACGCAGCCATTATGGAAACGTGGTCAGGGGTCGCCATGTGTGTACTTCCTGCATTATTCATGAGTTCATAAAGAAGTGGCAATATAGCGTTCTGACTGTGACAAGAAAAAACGACTTGAGCGCTCACACAGGGATGTATTCCAGCGTAGTCTATTATCTCCAGCCCTCCAACACAATATACCCGGAGAGATCAGCACCCACCTGCAGAGCATCCAGCACGCCCACCAGGGCCTCGTCCTGTGCAGTGCGAGCGGCCAAGCATCCCCTTCCCAGCTCCGCTACGCTAATCTGATGCTATCATTACGAGCGCCGCCGCTGATGACCCCTCCAACCCTGTGGTGTTGACGTGGCAACAGAGCCGTTCTAGCGCTGGTGGTGATACGTCAACGCAGGCTGTGCTCAATGGTGCCTGGTGTTGCAGGGTAGAGAGCAGCAAACCCATAGAGGCGCCAGGCCATCCTTTAAACAAATAGACAGGACAGGAGAGCCCCCTCCCCAGACTCCTCTGCTCTGTTTATACAGGCGGCCAGGCAACCAGTCGTCATATGCATCTAATGGATGCTCAGAGTCACTCCAAAAGTCATTGGGTCTCTCTTCCCGAGACGAGGCCGCTGCCTCCGGTCCGACGCCCCGCTGAAAGGGCTGTTTCCCCGTTCTGTGATATTGACACGTGTGACTTAACAGGCTTTGACACGGCGGCGTATTGCCCCGTGTCTAACGACTCAGCGGAAATTACCGCTTTTGTGTGATGTCCAAGCTTATGCATTTGAGTTTAAGCTTCATAAAGGAAAGATTCAATGAAGCAAAAGTCAAATCCGCCAAGATGTTGGCTTATGAGCTCAATGAAGACTAATCTTCTAACAAGAAGGTCTTTGGCATCTGCCCCCACAGAGGCAACTTACGCATTTACACAACGCATACGTGTCAATATTTATGGAGGCTTAAAATCTAATTACTTTCACATTTTTGGGCTTATGTGACTGTATGGAACACCTGTTTTGTTGTTGACAGTGAACAGAGGTGTATAGGTCACCAGTACTTATTCACCACAACATGAACCAGGTTCCACTGGTTTTAACCCAGCCACCACACTGCCCACGTGTGTTCTCCATATCATCCAGAGACTTGGGCACCGGGCACAGGGCCCAGCTGTTTCCAGTACAGCAGGCACTAACTCAAACCTGATTCCCTTTGTTTTACTAGTGACACTAAACTGGCAAAGCTCCTTGTAGCTTAGTTAGCTCAGTTTACTGGATCCTGGGACGTCAGACATCAGCAGTAGGCACCCGACACCCAGAACCTGGGAAGTCAGACATCAGCAGTAGGCACCCAACACCCAGAACCGGAAGCTCCCTGCGAACGCTGGTGTACTCGTTCACCACGTGCCCTCACCTGAATCTCACATGAGAATCAGAATAATGTATTATCTAGCCATCTAGAAGTCAGCGAGGGGTCACGCTGATAAAGAGCAGAGACGGAGCCATTGCATAAAGAGAGAGTGCAGAAATAACCACCCTGCCCGCCCTGGCCCCTCCCATCCTGCCCGGTACAATTTGAAATCACTTCTGCCTTGTGATTTTATTTGCTCCTGCCCTTAAATTGGGATTGGATTTCCATGGCCTGTATCACAATGTGCTGTGCTGTACAAGATTGCAAAGTGAAGGCAAGCAAAAGGAAAAAAGAGGGGGGGGGGGGAGAAGTGAAATAGAAGGTAGCCTATATGCATTTACCTTCATGCCAGTGGCTTTATGGCTCCATATGTTTGTGAGGGGAAGTGACAGGCAGAAGTGGGGTCTGAACCAGGGCCATGCCCCCCCCCCTCCCCTGCCTCTCAACACATATGCTTCAATTCAAAAGCTTCTGGTACTCAGTTATACACTCAACACCCCTGTGAGCATCAATCATGCAGCCGGCTTCTTTTTTTTATCACTGTCTATCACACACCCACTGATGGATGGCTGGCAGCACCGCACAAATAGAGCTGTTTTAACATTGTCTCGGCTGGTTCAGAGCATCGTGTGCGATAACGTTCGTTCCTTTTTTCCCCCCTCGGCCGTGTGATTGTGACTGAACACATGTTTGAACTCGTTCCCATACAAATGATCTCACTGTTCTGCCAAAGCTATGACTACGAAACAAACAATGTTCTGTCAAACAATGGACGAGACAAGTCTACAGCTGTAAGAAGTGTACCTGAGAGTACACGTTGCCTCTCTATACACCCACTCTCATTCCCTGGGAAGATATTCAACATGCACTCTGTAGTACACTAATGCATACATGCACATGATCGCACATGTCCACACACATACACTGATACACATTTACACACACACACACACAGACATAATTCACACATGCCTACAGACACACTTAGATGCATGCACATGCACACACACACACACACACACACAGCTGTGCATGTACGCTTATAAACACGTGTATACAAAACATAAATAAAAAAATAAAAAACATAAATTCCAAAGTTGTTCCAAGAATGTTCCAGAAAGAGTACAGTGCAGGTGGAGGAGGGATGTGACCACCGTTCTCATTCCTAATCCTCATACAGCTCAGCCTCTCGCTGATGCAGATGTTTGGGCTGAAAGCCGAGGGCGCATCGCAATGCCTCGGCTAACGGCTCCAGGAACCCTGTTGGCACTTGTCCCGCTACGCGCTAGGGTTAGCTCATTGTCTCAACCTGTTGTCTCTCTCCCTGACAGGTGACAACTATCCCATGCAGTTCATTCCATCCACGATGGCAGCCGCGGCCGCGTCAGGACTCAGCCCGCTCCAGCTACAGGTATGTACCATGACAGGCAGCGCTAGGGACGCCCGCCGAGCCCAGGGCACACGGGATGGCTTAGCAGCTGTACACTAAGTAATGAGCTGCTGCTGCTGCCTCCGCTGCTGCACAGTAAATAACCCCGGAGGCCCCTGCTCACACAAGCTTATCACCTTACACATGTAATTCATCCCATTGTAGGGGGGGGTTTATCCTTCTCTGAGAGGAGCGATGATCATAGTTATTATGGGGAGGGAGAATCACTCGGCTCCCGTTAATCGCCTCTCGTGCGCTTTGTCCAAAAGAAACTAAACAATTTACTGTCAGCAAATAATGTCACTGTGATGGCTTTTGTACAATAGCATGCGGCACCTTTCTTCTTTAGAACCAGCCTACTTTATGTATTTGCTCAAAGGCATGCAGAAGCATTGAAGACAGGACTGTACAGTCTCAGTGGCACACGAAACAGACCCAGTGAATGTGATGGGAATGTTGGGTTTGGCCGAGCCCTGCGGGCTCCTCGAGGACTCTTCTCACACAGCGTTAGAGGAGCTGAACCCGGGTCAGGGGCTAACCCCAGGCCACATAGTTTAATATAGATCATTATCTGTGTCCTACACTCCAAGTCATTATCGTTATAATTACCTCCATTATCAAGCCCTCTCTTAGCCTGCACATGCTCTTTGTTTCAGACGCACGATGTGCATTCCCTCGTTTATTATCCCACTTCTTTACCATTTACATTACAAGCACGCACACACACACACACACACACACACACACACATACGCACACACACATACATACATGCACGCACGCGCACATGCACACACACACATACATGCACGCACACACACACACACACACGCATGCACGCACACACACACATACACACACGCGCACATACATGCATGCACGCATGCACAAACACACATGCACGCGCACATACACACATACACACACATACACGCACATACATGCACACACACACACACACATACACGCACGCACACACTCACGCACGCACACACTCACACACACAGACACACACAACCACACTCACACACAGCAAAATCCTCTTAAATAATGTACTAATCCTATTACCATCATTAACACTTACTTGCTTTTTCCTATAATTTGGAGTAAGATTATGGTCATTAGTTCTAAAGCAGCAGAGTAATAGATGATTAAGTGGTTTAAATATATGTTTTAAGTTAAGTTGATGCTTGAAGTCACATTTCAATGAAACTATAAGGTAAGCTAGTGAGAACTATTATGATGATGATGATGATCATGATGAATCATGATGATGTACAATATATTTCTCGATAACAATAATTCTGAGGATATATAATAATTATTTCTCTTGTTTGTACTTCTATGTTTGGGCATCACACAGAAGGCCATTAGACAGGAGTGATGGTTGAGACAGTCTATTTGTAGAAATGTACAAGGTCAGATAGGATAGTCATATATCTGAAGGTTGGGGGGAGGAGGGGAGAGAGGGCTGCCGTCATTAATTTAGATTATGCATCTAACCCTGGGAATGGCCTCCAAGACCATGACTTGGCTGACCTTTAGAGAACACAGTAAACAAAAAGAGGTGCATTTTCCATTAATTGAAGTCTGTCAGCCCGTCATATTCTGCCCGTGCCTGCTATTTACCCTGCCTAGAGACTCCCCTTAAAACAGAAAGGCAAGGCAAACATGCCCTTTTCTCTATAGCCAGTATCAACAAGCTATGTGACTACAAGTACTTTTTCTACAATGAAATGAGCGCCCGCTACTGATTAAAAACATCATATGAAGCAACAGATGGAATCGATTAAGTTGGAGGCAGTCGCTTCCCTTTTTTTGCTACAATGATTATACTGTTACCACTACCAGCCATTTCCCTCAGTATAGAGCACAGTCTTAGGAAGTGTGTGTGTGTGTGTGTGTGTGTGTGTGTGTGTGTGTGCTGGTCTACTGTGTA
>OOFB01036453.1:9471-21097 GCA_900323305.1 Trachyrincus murrayi
CGGCTCTGCTTTGGTTTTTGTTTCTGTAATAATTTTTCTTTAATTAAAAAGGCACAGATGCATCTGGACTGCTCACACACACACACACACACACACACACACACACACAGCAATATGTCCAGCCACTTCACTGTGTGACACTCTAAAAGCGGTGGTTTATGGTACAGGTCTGATCCCAGCAGTCATTAGTCTAAATATATGGGCTTTGATTGGGTTCGTCGTAAAACCCCATTTAAACCAGTCGTAAAAACACAAGAGTATTAAGATGATACTCAAGCAATATTAGAAAAGGAACCTCTAGACCCACATTAACTTCCTGATTTACTATGTTTGCTGTATTTGGATAACATTAAAGTAAATAAAAGCTGAAAAGTAGGCTATAGGTTGATAAAATAGTCCTCATTGTAAACCTGAGTCAAACTCCTTGTATGTGCATTGCAAAGCACTCAAATAAAAGCCGACAATCTGATTTTGAATTATACTTCATGTATATTATCAACCAGGTTAGCTATAAAAAAAGATCTAACTTGAATTGGTGTTCGAGTTTAGAGCTCCATTTCATATTACAACATAACTAGTACAAACGGCAGGGGCCAGGGTAGCCTACGGTCTCTGGTTAAGTGAAACGTCCCTAAGTAGTGCATGGGCGCCATCTAGTGGTCTACATTGGGTAAGGTTAATGCTTTGAGTGTAACATCTGGTCAGTTTATTAAATTATTGCGATAAGACGATAAAGAATGCAAGAGTGCAAAATGAAGGGGACAGTAAAAGTCACCTCACTAACCCACTTTAAAAAAACAACAACCATAGACAGGAAATAAATGTTTTTATTAGTTATTCTTCTAGTACATGGATTGCTTTTTTTTCTCCGTTGATAAAAACACTCGACCGATTCCTGAAAGCTTGTTTGGATGCGTGTATATGGATGCTGCTGAAAACTAGGGTTCCCCTTCCGCTCCTCAGTGACCTCCATGTTCTGCTTGTGAACCACAACCATCAACCGACTCCTCCAGTAACAACAGCATCCCAATGTACCTTCAGAGGAGAGCCCCTGAGGAGCAGAGAGGGAAACCCTGTAGGAGCAAGTGCTTTCTGAGGAGAGTCTCACAGCATTTTTTTGGGGTATTTCCTCCACTGAAGATGATACGACTGGAGGACAGTGGCGGAACTTTCTCTCTCATTCCACCCCCTCTCTCTCTCTCTCTCTCGCCACCTAATGGTGCGAGTGAGTGCTTAATCATCCAAGAAGAAGTAGTTGCCGCTCTTCTTCTGCTCCACGTCCTGAAGGAGGAGGAGAGCAGTTAGATCAGACACGGGACAATTCATCAGTCTTATTAGATTCCCAGCAATTACATTTTACTGGAATCGCCACAAATGAATCATACCCTAGTAAGACCACCATGATTATTTACAGTTTGTAAGTTAACGCTAACTAGCTGACTAACCGACTAATTTCCTGTTGGTTAGACTACGATGCAAAATAACCAGAGGAATCTCACTCAACCTATCCCCGGCTTTGCCATAACTTCATTGTCTTGTGAAATGTTTTAAAAAGTGTATTTTATAAGCATACCTTGATGGAATTCATCTTGTTGATCCTGGGTCGGAAGTTGTTGGGGTCTCTCCTGAACGTGATTTCCAGTTGTGAAAGGAACTTGTTCATACCCGCCAGTAAGGTCTGTGGCCTGAAGGGTGACAGAAGACGGGGAGACATTGTGGGCATTTTCTACTCAAAAGTTCCCTGGTTTAGTAAAACAGTAATGTCACATGGTCTATACTATGACATTACATCTATACTAGTATACAACATTACCCCACGAACGAAACGTGTTTTTTGGGATGCAATGTTGGCATTTACGAAATATAAATACAAACGCGAATTAATATATATAGTTTAATTCTGTAGTTTAATCACTGACACGCCAGCTGGACTTGTACCAAGATAAAAACCACAATATGTTTCTCAGTGGCCATTCATATCAAGCCTATGATGTGATGCAGCAGGTGGAGGGACCAGCTCAGCGGGGCCTTACGTGTTGGCAGCGGTGTCCTTGGAGGGAATTCCATCGAACACAATGACACGGTCCGCCAGGTAGGTGGCCATGATGAAGTCGTGCTCGACCACGAAGGCCGTCTTCTTAGCATGGAGGATGAATCTGCAGTAAGGGGAATACCAACGACAATAATCAAAGCGCGTCATCGTTAGTCGCATTGGATCCAATCAGAAACATCCAATGCAAAAGCATCCGTTCGAAAAGGACCCAAACGCAACGCGTCCGATCGAAAAGCATCTAATGAGAAGCAGTGGCTGCGGTCATGTGATCCATACCGTTTGATAACCCTGGCAGCCATGAGACGCTGTTCAGAGTCCAGGTAGGCAGACGGTTCGTCGATCAGGTAGACGTCGGCCGGCTTGCCCAGACAGAGGGCCAGGGCCACCCTCTGCAACTCGCCCCCTGAGAGATTCTGGACCTATAGCCACCGAAAAGCACAGACGGAAACATATAGACCCTGACACCACAGATCGGGCCACGCTCGCGCAATCACGTTTGTTTTCCTACAGGAAAGACTCACGTCCTGGTCGATAATGCTGTCCATCTGCAAGGGCTTCATGACGTCCGTGACAAACTGAGGGTGCGTGTAGGCATCTCGGATCTTGTCGTGAAGCAGAGCTCTCACGCTCCCCTGGAGTGGACAAACGAGTAGGCATGTTATGGATGGATGAGGACCTGGAACACATCTCGATGAATAATATCCAGAAATGAATCAAATAGAAACACGGTGTGGTTGATGACCTACTTTGAATTTGGGGCTGATTTTCTGTGGTTTGTAGCTGACGTTCAAGACGGGCACATCACCTGCTCAAGAGAAACAAAACATTTAAAAGGACAAGCAAGCAGAGGGAAGAATCAAAACGAGGAAAATAAAAGCGCTCTCTCACCTCCTTCGTCTGGCTTCAGTCGCCCTGCAAGCATTCTGATGAAAGTTGTTTTACCCGTACCTGAACAGAACAAGACATCCCAATTAATTAACGTATATTCAGAACAACAACCAGGCTCAATGTCCTCTCTTTTTCTATATATATTACGAGCATTTTGTTCCTATATCGACAGGGCACTGAAGATAGGAAAGTGGATGGTAGGCACCCTTGAGCACGATGCCTCAGCCCTCTACTCATTAACGACATGCGTCGAAAATTCACAAAGACAATTCACCGCGAGTCACTTTGGATAGAGGTGCGAGCTAAACGACCACTTTACCATTCTCTCCCAGCATGACCATGATCTCAGAGTCGGTGAACTCCCCCTCGACGATGGCCAGGCTGAAGTCTCCCAGGGCCTTCTTCATGTTGGGGTACTGGTAGCGGCACATCTTCTTCACCTCCTCCTCGCTAGCCGTCTCCGCCACCTTGAAGACCAGAGAGGTCTCCCGGAAGCGCAGGTTCTCGGTGGGCACGTAGCCGTCCAGGAAGATGTTGATGCCTGAGGAACGCACACGCACACACGTGAATAAAAGGGAAGCATGTTCATTTCCAGTGAACTGCAAACTTAGGTTTGAACCTTTTTTTACAGTCTGAACATAGAAAATAATGCCATGAACGTCCGATACAGATTGATAACCATAGCCAATATATTTGCAAACCCATTTGCACATACAGGTATATTTAACAATTTATTAATCCAGCTTCCAGTAACATGATTCGTCGAAGCAAATATGAAGCGAAAGAAAGAGAAACGCCCCTTTCACCCAAATTTGAGCTTGTCTGCTATCAGACTTTAGATTAGTAATCTATCATCTGAAATTCACAGAATCTCACTGATACTCGGAATTTGGAGCAGCTTCAGGTGCTGATAAACCTCTAGCTGTCAACTCAGCCTGTGACTGGTCTTGTCAACAAACAAGCATAGCGTGCGAGATCAACTGTTTCGCAGATGATGAGGGCTGGAGACGGCAGTGAAAATGATAGCCTAATCATTTAGTTCGCTTTTTAAAATATTTTTATTACGGATCTGCATGGTTCACGTGGGTCATTATTTTAGGTCGGAAGAAACAGAATTTCTGATAAATCCGGAAGAATCACATCCCTGCAATACAGCGACTACGCATGCATACAAAATCGATAGTGATTATGTCTGCACCTGAAATCGTTAAGAATAATCTAATACTACAGTACAGTGTGGTCAATGTCTATTGCTGAATGTAATCTTGAATCGATTGTAAGAAGCTTAGTCTAAAGCAAAAAGTGAATTGTGACCGTTTCTTTTACTAGTCAAATGACCAAATCAATAGTGCCATGTGTCTTTACCTACCATAACTCCTTCATTTACTTAACATTTGTTGCCGGTTTTGAAAAAAACTAAAATATTCGATATTCTTGTAACAGATTACAATTTTTTCCCCTCCATTTATATATGTATATTTCTCATCTTAATTTATAAATGCACTTTTCAGGTTTACATTTGTTAAGCACTTACCAAAAATATAAATACAAAAACAAATGTGTATTTGAAAATGTAAACATGTGTTGATTGACAACATAATTACCTTCCCTGACGCTGAAGGGCATGGTGACCACTCCATAGGCGCTGGGCACGCCATACAGGCAGCAGATGAAGTCAGACAGGTAGTCCAACACGCTCAGGTCATGCTCCACCACAATGATGTATCTGCGGGACACAAAACCTTTTACATGACTGAACCAGGAACATAATGTTTTAAAGAGTAGGGATGGGCTTATTATGGGGAAATGAATCACGATATTGATATATATTACAATATTCCAGGGTTTTTCCTCAGAATGGGCCTTAGGGGGGTGACTACGCACGACAGTAAGCATGATCGGTCCGCGGACAGTAAAGGCAATGAGTCTGTGTATTTGACAGAAATCTATGCATTTTCCTGTTATTTCTGGCCATTTCATAAACAAAAATGTCTATTATGCTTGAGTAAATGAAAACCCATTAACAAAACTGGTTAAAAAATATATTTTATTACAACATTGGAAGGACCAGTCAGTTGCAGAGGTCACATCCTGCTTCAGAGCATTACACCATCCTCTTTGTATTGACTAGATAAAAGGATCTGACAAGGCCATGGTAGTCAATGTCATCAGCTGTTGGTCCGTCAACGGCCTGCCTGCAGCACATGTCACGGTGGTCATCCATGACCGGGTCCTCAATGGTGTTTTCACCTGTTGGAAATTGAATGGAGAACGCAATGACTGTGCTATCAACAAATCATATTAGCCCTTTAACATTTTGGGGTGGGGCATATCCAGCATATGGCAGATTACACATCATGTTATCTTTATTTAGCAGCTTGAGGGGAGAGAACAACCGTTCAACATCTACGGCTGGTGTCTACGAGGCCTCGGTAGACACCAGCCGGAGGAGATAAAAACAATGGAATAATGTAATTTTAGTATGAAGACTTATTTACATGTTGAATGGCAATTATTAAATGTACTGCAAATTGTCACTGACGTGACTCATGATATTTATACATTGAAAACAAGCTGAATTTCATTCTATGCGCCTGATGAGATAACAAGCGCCTGAGGTGGGGGTGATTTCAGCATCACAACTCTACAGTGACCGGCAATCCGGAATAAAAGATGTATACATGTATACATATACTCATTAATACATAGAAAATAAGCTGAATTTCATTGGAAACTTACCTCACAGGTGATCCGATTCAAAAGCTGTTTTCCAAAAAGATCCGCTAGCTGTCTAACGGCTAGCTCCTGCTAGCCGTTTTCACATATGAACCCCTTCTGGAGTCACCCGTTCACACATGCAGCACACAACAGGAGATTGTCGTGCCAGACTCCTTCTTATTATCATTTTTGCCGCTGGTGATTTTACTTTGGCACTGGCTAAAACCTCTTTGGAGGGGCACCGGAAATACCGCCATGCAGGAAAAACCCTGTATTGTCATGAATTTAAATACCAACTCTCCCCGTTATCCTGACAATTATCTTTTATGCTTTACTCGTGTTTTTCTGTGACTTGTAATTTTTACATTTTCACTATGATTTTTACAATACTATTTCGATCGATGTAAACAGTGTTTAGAGTGTATTTAGACGTAAACAAGAATATCAGGCCCCATCGTGGCGCTCTCCATGGTAGTAGTCTTCGCTTGAGTAGTAACCGACCTGTCTGGCCTGATGAGGGAGCGGATGGTGATGGCAGCCTTTAAGCGCTGCTTCACATCCAGGTAGCTGGAGGGCTCATCAAACATGAAGCTAAGGAGGAGGCAGAGAGACTTCAGTCAGACAAGATAAACAAAGAGGCCAAGCAGAACAACTGGGACCCGTGTTCGTAGTACATTTGAGTAACTGTATTTGTCGTACAAAAAAAATGCACGCGTGATACAGACAGGCCCATTTGACTACAGACCGGCCCAGTTCACTACAGACAGGCCCAGTTCACTACAGACAGGCCCAGTTCACTACAGACAGGCCCATGTCACTACAGATAGGCCCAGTTCACTACAGATAGGCCCAGGCGTGTGTTGGGTCTTACATGTCGGCTCTCTGGATACAGACCACAGCACAGGCAAAGCGCTGCAGTTCCCCTCCAGAAAGGTCCTCCACATTCCTGTCCCTGAGGTGGGTGAGATCTGAGACACAGACCAATGGAAGAAAACAACATTGGTTTACAGCGGCTAGGGCATTTGACTGCCATCCAAAAGGTTCTGGGTTCTATCTAACCTTCATGGAATGTCATTTATTGTAAGTAGCCGTGCATAAAAGTGTCTGCTAAATTACTAATTAGTAATTAGTTACACATATTATATCGAATTCAGTTCAACGGTGACAGACTGGGACGAGCAGCAGGAGGAATTGTTAACGTACCGAGCTGTTCGCACACGATCTTCTCAGTCTTGGAGTCGTCTTTTCTGCTCAGGATCTCTCCCACGCTGCCCTGGGGAGCAAACATGTGGGTTATTTGGGCATATCTTATATTAACCCACACATAACAGAACACCTACACTAGGGATGCATTCATTGGCCGATACTGATAGCCATAAGCTACTATATGGCGATACCGATATTGATTAATGATCGCGTCATCGTGACGTCATAAACAGCGGTCGTTCAATGAATTAAGATCAGCGAATGCAACAATACATTCAAAGGAACAACGTAAATACCAACTCCGACCTCAGTATTTGGATACACCACCCCAGTCAAAAGCCATATGTTACTGTACGGATGTGAACTGACCTTGACAGTCTTGGGGATCTGGTCGACGTACTGCGGCTTGACAATAGCCTTGAGGTCGTCCTCCAGGATCTTGGTGAAGTAGTTCTGGAGCTCAGAACCACGGAAGTAGGTGAGGATCTCCTGCCAGTCCGGAGGATCCTTGGAGGCCATGGAGCGAATGCGAGGGATTATTATAAGTACATTTTAACGGACCGAGACAAATTCCTTGTATGGGTGACCTACTTAGCAAAACATTACACTGTGGATCTGGAAAATGAACTTCAGGTAAGAAAGATGTGCCTTAATTAAACTGCCACATTGTGGCACAAAAGGTTATTCTGCACTTATTCATGTATTTATTAATTTATAAACTAAAATGTTGGTTTATGAATTGAACCATAGCAAATGCTACTGTAATATTTAATATTAGTAATATGTAATTATAATACAGTAGTACCATCGCAGTACACCACGTTAACTTACATCAAACTTTCCCAGGTTGGGTTTCTGTTTTCCCGCAAGAATTTTCAACGCTGTGGATTTCCCGATTCCATTGGTGCCGACCAGACCCAGAACCTCACCGGGTCGAGGAATAGGTAATCTGGAATACCACAGAACAGTAAATAACTACAGAACAACAGCCATAACTACAGTATGGATCAAGGCTTTACTTGCATTGGGAGCAGGATAGTCTAGTAGTGGTTAGGGTTAGGGTATTTCGAATGGAGTAAAAACTGGGTACTGGGTTCGATCCCAGTGCCTGAGGCCTACCTGCAGGCACCCTTGAGCAAGATGCCTACCTAACATGTATCTGAATTGACTGTAAGTCGCTTTGGATAAATGCATACACCGAATGACTAAATAGTAAATAGTAATGAACCCACCGATGCAACTTGAAAGCGTTGGCACAATATCTGTGAGTGGTTTCCTTCTCAAGATTGCTTGGCAAGTTGACAATGGACAGGGCGCCAAATGGACATTTCTATGAAAACGGAACAGATAGTTGAGTTTAAAATCGTGTGATCATAGGTTTGTAGAGACGGTGATGCACCAATAAGCAGGCCTGCCAAGTTGCCAACCACCATTAAAAAAAACACATAAGAAGATAGGTTTGAAGCATCAACAGGTAACTTTGGAAACTTAAGAAGACCACTCGCCTTGATGCATATTCCACATCCAATACACAGCGATTCAGAGATCCAGACGATCTTGCTTTGTGGTGTCACCTCTATGCACAGTTTACCTGGAGCACACGACAAAGTAAACAGGAACCGAGATTATCATGACATACATTTAAAAAAAATCTATATCTGATCAAGTTATCATCGAAGAGAAGAAGTGTGGAAATCGTACCCATGCGAACCACTGGACAGCTCTTCTTGCACTCCTGACGGCATTTCTTCGGCTTGCACTTGTCATGGTTGACAATGGCAATCCTTGTGTTCTTCTCCGACATCCTGGACCTCAAGACCTCCTGCAGTGCAGGTGAACAACCTGGAAGGGGAAAATGACGCTTGGTCTCAGTGGACGGGTTGCACCTGTTCTCCGAGTTAAGATACAGTCTATGTCTAGATCACATCACAAGTCATTGCCTCACACTAAATATAAACAAGTGTCTCGAATGCCGGAGGAACAGTGGGACACTGACAAGGAAAAGTCAAGTCTGTTATTCCTGCCTACGTAGAAGCCCGTATCGCCTCGTCAACCATACTGTGAACGACTTACACACTTGAACACGTTTTACGGCAGGCGTTCTTCAACCTCAAAGTCAAACTTACGACGAGCACGTACGATTATGTACGCAGTGGTGATTTCGGCAATCGGGCTCCGATTAAAGCTTCACGCTGCCGTTCTGAGCACGTTAGCTGCGGCTAGGCTAGCTACGATGCTAACTACTAATTGTTAAGACTTAGCACATAGCTCACCAACCCACAGTCACTACTAGCGCCGTAACACATGTCAATAGATATCAATGAAACAAACTCACCAACGATCCCCCCCCCTTAATTGTGTGCGGCACTTGGATTGTGTATTATATATTAACGTTCAAAGCAATTTTACAGATATTAATTTTTTTGTGTGCTTTCCTAAGCAACGTGCTCACTGCGGGAGCGGTCGCCGGGAGGAAACATGGCGCCCCCAGTACGTCAAAGCGTACACAGTAGTGACGCTCCGTGGCAGAGAAGAAAGTCCCGCCCCATCCGGTCGGAAGTCCATGGGTGTATTTGAGGTAAACTTAAGGGAAAACTCCCAAAGTTACAAAGGGACATTTTGTGTGTCACGAAACATTATATCGAATACACTGAATGATAAACAACGCGAAAAAAGAATAGTCAATAGATGTATAATAAAAAATCTGTCTCGCAATTGAGGGTAAAAAGCATGTTTGTTCTAGAATAGCAAATATGGAGTGGATAGCCTACTGTCAATCTTAATGCACTTAATGCCTACCCCTTGCCTCTCCAATAAACTCATGAATAGGTGTGCATAAATTATAAATATGTTAATGCCTATTTATAACACATTTATGAGCATGATCTGAATGGTTAATACAATATTTGCAATCCTTTAATTTCCATATGTAATTTAATTTAATGTTTTAGGTAAAATGTCTCTTAAAACATAGGCTACATATTGGAAACGTGTGTAAAGAATGATTGGTCGTGTTTTAACCTTAGTCAGCAAATTTTTTATCATGTCACACCCTGAGCTCGACAATAAGCTGAGGCCTTGAGCACCCAATGCACCCAGCAGCTATTGTGTGTCCATGACACAACACATTCTGTTTTGTTCAGTCAGTGTGTACTAGTCAGTGTGTACTACCCTTTGATGCTTCCCAGCCGACCAATCAGGCCGTTTGTGAACTTTGTGATTGAATGGATGAGTTCTAATACAATATCATATTCTAGAACGGGACTACCGTTATGCACAGTCTACTGTTGGACTCAACCTTGCACATCCAATCGATGTCCGCTAGAGGTCAGCGTCGCGCTACAAAAAAAACAAGGCGTTAAGTCCTTGCGCGGTGCGTGTTTGATTCCCATTTGTCAGCTCAGCGCTTCCAAACTTGACACTGACGCGTTCAGATGGGGCCTCGGAATCCAACAAGAAGAAGAAGAAAAAAAAAAAAACCATCACGTACAAATTATTTACATTTCTGTGCCAAATAGCTTCAAGGCTTTTGAGAAAATGTATGATCTGAAGTAGCGTGCCAATAATACATACACCCAACACTTCGGACAGTGTTGATTTCTGTGGTGCCAAAATAGACAGAGTAAAGCCGTATGTAAAATAATATCTAAACCGATGGTACCAACAGCATCTCGGGGAGGCTATGTAGGGTAGTTGTGCGGTCAGGCTGAGGTTGTCGGTTACTCCTCACATTTATGTTGAAGTGGAAATTGAGGTTGGCTTTGGCAAACGGCAGAATGTTTTAATAGTGTTCCCTCGCCCTTCTGAGAAAGGACACAGGGGCCAGCAGCTTTTGACCGGCACACAGAAGGAATGACATAAAGTCATAACAAATAATAGTTAGCCTATCATGTGAAGACAATATGTAGTATTTGTCTAGGTATTATTTCCAGTCCAACTGATATATTGTGAGAATAACCATTATTATTAAACAATTCAATCATTTTAGAGGCCAAAATGTAGAGGCCAAAATATCGTTTTCCACTTTCAAGTGAACATCACACCCGCCAGTTTCTCTAACTTATAGTTCATTGTAAAAGATAAAATAAATGAATGAAAGCGTATGTTTAGGGTCAAGGTGGACATCGGAGAACAGGGACATACAACAGCTCATACGGTGTGGGGTCTCGGTAAACGGTAAAAAATAAATATACAGTAAAAATATAAACCTAAAGAATACAGCAGGGCAATAAACATATTACATATACTGTACAATAAATGCATATTTACACAAAAATCTACATAAGATTTTGATAAAGATAAAATATGAAAGTACCATAGTATAGTATAGTACTATAAAGTACTATACTCTGTAGTGTTTCCCTGAGTCTCCGGCCCCTGTGAGCTCACTGGCCCTGGCTGTAGTCCTCAGACTCTGGGTGATCCCTCTGGGGCCAACCTGCCAAGCCTGGCCAAGTCCCCTCTCATACATTCCACAACACAGCGGGCCCCTGCCAAGCTGCTCAGCGTGTGTGTGTGTGTGCATGTGTGTGTGTGTGTGTGTGTGTGTGTGTGTGTGTGTGTGTGAGTGTGTGTGTGTGAGTGTGAGTGTGTGTGTGCCACCCAATGCTTCCTCAGCTGCCCCTAGACACCTGAACTGGCACCAGAGTGGAGGAGAGAGAGAGAGGGGGGGGGGGGGTACCTGGAAGGGGGGGGGGGGGGGGGGGGGGGGGGGGGGGGGGAGAAAGGAAAAAGGGGGGGGGGGGGGGGGGGGGGGGAAAG
>OOFB01036455.1:2824-14368 GCA_900323305.1 Trachyrincus murrayi
AAAAAGGGGGAAAAAAAAGGGGGGGGGGGGGGGAGGGGGGGGGGGAGGGGGGGGGGGGGGGGGGGGGGGGGGGGGGGGTTTACTTTAGAATTTGTTATTGATATTCGATATTAAGGTCACTATTAACTCCCGGTGAATGGGATGAAAGCCAAATTCAGAGAGAAGGCACTTTTCTTCGGTCTCTCCGTGGTCATTTCAGCACCTGCTGCTCTGGGTAGGGGTTGTTTTCCTTGGCCCTTGATCATGTGTGTTACATTAACGGCCCCCCTCTCTTGCAGATCTCCCCTCCTGATGAGTGAGTGAGTCCGGTGGTCCAAATCCTCGTCACAACCACGACCCTTCAAGCAGAACCTATGGGCCATGGCGCCCTGTAATTACCAGCCAGTTTCCAGAGCACCTCTCAGCCTGTGATTCCAAAGGGAGGAAGGCCGGGAGAAGACAAAATGATTAGGACAGTGATTGATATATTATTTATGTATGTGTGTAAGTGTTTGACAACATTCTTTACCTTTCGCTTGATCCGGTCTGTTTGTTATTGTGTCTAACCAAGTCTCGCTCAAGGAGAAGTCTCGCTCTGAAATCTCGTGAGAGTTGAGTTGTTGCAGGAAGAGAACGGTGGAAACGTGAGGAGAGAGTTTGTTGTGTTGGACTACAGAAAGCGTAGCTCAGTGTTATCTAAAAGATTTTCAAAGTCATGGCTGAATATTTAGCTGATTTCGCAAGATTTCAGAGCTCGACTTCTGCTCGAGCGAGACACACTAACAAACAGACCGGATCAAAGCAAAAGGTAAAGAAAAAGGTTTTATTTCTCTGTCGGGACCCTTTCCATAATAATTCCTAAACGCTTATATCTATCTGAGACTGTCAGTGGCCAAAACAAGCACTTTTAGAGGACGTACGTTGACGGGCGCAATTGCCCCAAAGGGTTACAATGCAGACGTTCTCGCTCAATACTGGACCAATTTTAAAAATCGTTGTCCGCATTAGTCCGTTAGACCCAAAATGATGGGAAAATGGGGTCCAGGTTGAAAAATCCCAAAGTTATCCTTTAAATTGGCTGGTACAGCTGGCTGCTTTGGCTTTATTACAAGTAAAGTATTTTGTTAGTTTTATATTGTTTGTTTTGTTAGTCATTCAACTATAAATAGCACTCACTATTTGATTCAAAACACACTATTACGCAGTAATATATTTTTACATCCCATCCCAATATCATTTCCTCTACTCGTCTACAGCACGTCACTGAAGGATATTTCATGAGCCAGTTGAATCGGCCAAACATGGCTGAGAGGAAACACGTAGCGGAGAGTACTATCTGTAAACAAACACAGCCTAATGCCTCCGCTCCCCGTTCCTCCCAAGATGGCGTGAGTCAAGTCATGTGTCTGGATGGCGTGCACCTCGCTTTTGGCAAAGGATGACAACATCAAGTAGGAAGGGAAAAAAGGAAGCCGGCCAAGAGGCCATGGATCCGCTCCATCCGAGCGCTTACAGGACATCAACAAAAGGCGAAAGTTGAATGAATGAGCACTATACCAGATTTTGTTTTTAACAACACATGTTAATGGGAGTCGTGGGTTAAATATAGCCAATATATATGCACGTCTCTTTGTGCTCATCATACAAGGGCATCGGCTTAAATGTATCACGGAGATCGTCGGTTTTTGCCGCGACGTGCGTGGAAGCAACCAAAAAACAAAACGAGATAAAAGAGATAGATCTTCTTTTCAGGTCACCGTGACATGTTCACAAGGATAAGGCCAAGAAGTGTGAGTCCATCATGCTGAAAAAAAGTGACCATGGGGGGAAAACCTTTACCCTATCCGTTATCAGATAAAAGTGCAGTCACATGGAAAACTATCAACAGCAACATTAGTGAGGGCATTTTCGAACATCTGCAGTGGCAATGAATCAAGCCATAAAAGGGATTGGGTTTCACAGCTCCCCACATGCAAAATAGCTACTAAGGGCTATCAAACGGTCTATCAAAGAACATATGTACAAGACACTCTTTTGTTTATGCTGCCATTCCTGGGCAGCAGAAACAACTCTTTACCGTACAGAGAAAAGTGCTCACTTAGCTACAGGGAACGCTATGGCTCATCCGGCGTCGTCGCCGATGATCCAAAATGGCGTGGTGTCCGAGTCACAGTGGTGCTCAAGCTAAGTGTGGCAGTTGTGTACTCCATGTCAATACACACCATCAGGTGGCTTAATATCTAAATCAATGTAATGTGCCTGTAATAATGAATAGATACATTTATACTGTAACGTGGTCCACGTTCACACACAACGATCCATAAACATTTCAAGATGTCCCCAAAGCTGAAATTGCGCAAATCGACACCTCCGCCTCTGTCCGGGCCGCCCTTCCTTCTCCATGCCAACACAATCCTTTCACAGACATGTTTTTGTTCAGGAAAAGGTCAATAATATGAATCACGTCTGTCTGTTGTAGACTGAATGAGAAAACCAAGTGTGGATATTCTGAGCATCTGTTCTTCCATCTAAATTTGAAAACACGCACACACAAAAACAAAAACACACACGTACGCAGGTCTCCATACCAGACCTCGGACTGTCAACAGAGGCCCTGCATCGACTTGTATCCATACATATTGACAGGTGGGGGAACGACAGTCCTAGAGACGAGGGATTAAGGGACTGCTGAAAGTAGGTAAATAAACATAACGCGTTTCTCAAAATGAAAAAAAAAGGAAAGCATAAAATATCCATTCAGGTTATAGTCAAGGAAAAATATATATATATATCAGGGGAAAATGAGGCAGTAGAATAAAAAAAAAACGGGGGCATTTATCTTTTCCTCGTCCAATCCTGTATAAAGAAATGGTTGATGGAATCGCCCATAGGGCTTGATCCATAAAACAGACCTCCTGGTCCACCACAGAGCTGGCCCTCCTTAACCTCCCAGCCCATCGTCTGGTCCCGACCACCAGTGGGGACGGAGGTTCGTAAGCTCCAGTGAAGTGATGCGTCCCCTGGGCTTGGGGGTTTCGTGGCCTCGGTGTGTGAATCTGATAATGGAATCAAGGGGTGAACGCTTCCCGCTGTGCAGAGCAGATACAAGCAGAGCGGCTCGGCTTAGAAGCACACACACACACACACACAGGCAGACACACACACATACGTATAAAGGCACTTTGGCTTGTGCTATTTTTAATTTACCCGAAAACATTCCTGCAACTTCCTGCATGGCAGCTGGTGGGTTGTTTCTGTCAAAAACGTTGAACAATAAATTCTCTGAAGGTTCACACTGGGAAAAGGAGTAATGAGTTAGGTTTACAAGAGATTGGATTTGGACAGGTTGTTCTATAAGGATACAGATATTGTCTGGGAAAGGTCTCCTGAAACAACAGTTTTTGTAACCGAATCCACAGAACAGTGATATTACACGTAACAGTAACATTACACGTAACGGTGATATTAAACGAACGGCAACATGTAAGGACAGGCCCGTTAAGAAGCTCCATCTGTCTTCCTATTTCTATAATTCTCTCCATCACTCTGCCGCTGTCTCTTTATCTCTCTTTCTGTGTCTATCAGTCCCTCGCTCGCTCTCTCTCTCTCTCTCTCTCTCTCTCTCTCTCTCTCTCTCTCTCTCTCTCTCTCTTTCTCTCTCTAGGTGGGAACCCACCACGACAGAGTGGGGCTTGGAACAAGTACCAGGACTGCCACTTCCTACACGTCGGTTCCCAGGGATACTGGAGGGAGGGGTACAGGAAGCCTCCCAAACCACATTAGAGACACGCGGAAATGAATATTTAAAGTGTGTGTGTGTGTGTGTGTGTGTGTGTGTGTGTGTGTGTGTGTGTGTAAAACCATGAGGTTGCAAGAGTGTAAAGAGAGGAAATTTTAACAGAACTGAATTATATACACTGGAGAATAAAGAGAGAGAGAGAGAGAGAGAGAGAGAGAGAGAGAGAGAGAGAGAGAGAGAGAACAGCTCCTGGTTGATAGGAGACAGGATGGAAGGAGTGAAAAACAGATGGAGAAATAAAAGAGGGGAAAATAGGAGCGCTGCCCAGGTGGGATAGATAGATGAATGAATCACAGTAAAGGAAAATGCCTTTGTCTTCCTTTTTCCCCCCTTGCCGTCCAATGACGTGGCGGATGTGCGGTGTGTCTCTCTGCGTCTGCTTAGTTCCCCACACACACACACACACACACACACACACACAGGTACTCAGTGACACTTCAAATGCGTCCATGGTTCTATATCTCCCAAAGTCACTCTGCCTTCTATCATGCTTAAAGAAGGAAGTGGTTTTTACTGTTGGAGCTGGTAGACATATGGTATCAACATAGCAGTAGGAGATAGCGTGTTACATAAGCAGGACCAACCGATTGTCTACTGTAATGAGGTTAGTGGTAATAAAAGGATTAGTGTTATGGTAAGTGTAACAATGTTACGGGGGTGCAGAGAAAAAAATGTGGCCTTAAGGTATAAGCAAAACTAAGACTAAAGCCTTTTGTATTGAAGCAAAACATTGAAAAAGAAAGTGTATTAGTGTTAGTAATACGGTTAGTAATAGGGTTAGTGTTAGTTTTAAGGTTATTAATAGGGTTAGTATTAGTAATAGGGTACACCAGCAGTGTGTAATTAATGGAATATCTACGCACACGTCCTATAATGACTGAACCTACTACTACTTCATTGTTCTGACTGATCTGTGTTAGATGGTTGTCTTAAGATTAGGCGCCACAGTGGAGGACGCGTGCTGTCAGCAGAAGATCCTGGAGGGAAACCTGCCTGTTCTCGACAACCATCCGGAACGCCGGCTTCTCGGGGGTAAGACAGGTAACAGTAGACAGGTAGCAGTAGGTTTAGATGGGTAAGACAGGTTCTAGATGGTTTTTAAAATCCAGATTAACTGGTTAATGCCCCATGTACATATTACATAATATTTATCTGCTGTATCTCACAATGATGTAAATTCAGGTAAAACGATTGAGATCTGCATGAACCTGCCTTACTTTATGCCTCAAGGTAATCTTACAAATTGTAACCGTTACAATTTTAGATCAAGGGGTCCATGACCTTGAGTTTATTTTGTTTTGTTTTACTAGCTTGCACGGCACTTTTCCACCCTCTGCTGGTGGCTGAGAGTTAAAACATGACATTACGCCACTATCACGTAACACATAACAGGTGCTGCAGGTAAGATCCATAAACATCCGTCAGCTATTAGTGAGTGAAACAGTGAGAATATCTGTTGAGGTTGACTGCACCTGCCTCTCTATGAGACCATTTAGACCGCTCCCGGCTCATTCATGACCAATCAGGCTATCTCTCCCAATTGGTTCTGGGGAATCCATCTTGCCTTTACAAATCTCAAACCTTACCTACGGCAGCTTTAATGATGTATTTCAAAATTTATTCTATGATTTTACGACTGGACAAACCAATATAAAGCCGACGGCACGTGCCACATCGTCTTCATTCATTGTAATAATATGAATGATGTGTAACAATATGGATGTCATGTTGTATAACATAGCAATATGTGGAAAATGTGAATATTGTATAATAGTAATATGCATGATGTGTATATCATGTAAATATAGTAACAATGTATTATGGGAGTTTTACTTGACGTGAGTGCTTTATAGTGACTCAGACAGGGGCATTAAACAAACCACATGAAACATGCTGAAAAAGGCACACAATCAGGTAGGATATTTATAGGATTTTATATTATAACTTAATGAACACATAGGAGGGATCCTTCCTTCCACGGATGGGTGGCATAGAGGGGATAGTGAAGTTGTGAGGTTAGGCAGGCAAGGCAGAAAAGCAGTGTGCAAGAAAGCACGTCTGCTGTCATGAGTTTGATCACAGAAATGTGTGTGTGTGTGTGTGTGTGTGTGTGTGTGTG
This sequence comes from Trachyrincus murrayi, assembly GCA_900323305.1. Classification (NCBI taxonomy): domain Eukaryota; kingdom Metazoa; phylum Chordata; class Actinopteri; order Gadiformes; family Macrouridae; genus Trachyrincus; species Trachyrincus murrayi. The sequence goes on from OOFB01036455.1 coordinate 8,722, forward strand.
TGTGTGTGTGTGTGTGTGTGTGTGTATGTGTGTGTGTGTCCAGGTGTGTCCTACCCCAGACCAAACAGTCAAGCTACAGGTGTGATACAGCTCAGGTGTGTCCTACCCCAGACCAAACACAAGATTTCAACAGATTCAGATTCAGATTCAGATTTCTTTATTTGCCATATGTAACAAGTACAATGGAATGCTTACTCCCCATTCACTCCCGCATTCAGAATTCCTACCACGATACTATACTATACTAAGCTATACTATACTATGCAATACTATACTATACTATACTATAAACAACACTACTATCTACAATATACTATACTATATACTATAAACAACACTATGCTATAACAATACTATACACAATAAAATAACAATAATAAAAGAACAGTTGTAGAACAGTAAAGTGACAAATGGATGATATATACATATGGATGATGGTGCAAAAAACATTTTAAAGTGACTGTAGTGCAGCACCGTAGCGAGTGGTAGCAGCATCATAAATAATAAAAGTACAGAACAGTGCAGTGGTAATGAGTCCAGTGTATAGAGTCCAGTAAAGGAGTATGACAGTATGACAGTGTCTTGGATTATTCTAAATTATACAACATTTAGTCATTTGGCAGCCTGTTTTATCCAAAGAGACTTGCAGTGAATTCAGATACACGTAATTAAGGAGCAGGTAGGAGTTAGGGCATCTTGCTGAGGGATGCCGACATGTAGTCTTACTAGTCTTACAAACTTACAAGGAATGCTTGTTTATAGATTCATAGTCTTCCACCACATTCTCCTTCCAGATGCACGGCTCCGTCATCAGCTCTCCTCCGCCACGTATTACTGGTCCGGTAATAAACAGTGGTAGTTTGTACGAAAACAAAATTTCTTAATTCCTCCAGGGACCCCAACACTCACCATTGAAACACATGGTCCTTTTATAAAACAATCATTCTGAACCAAAGTGCTGGCAGCAGGGTAAAAGATTGTGAATTTTACATTTTAAACTTGCCCTAACAAACATGGACATTCATGGCAACAGCTGTGAAGGACCGAGCATCTTCAGTTATTACTTATTCAGGAAAATGGAAAACACAAAATGAAGTGCATTTAGGAGCATCATACATTTATCAACACTAGAAATAATACCTGGCCGTCATATTTGACATCAGTTGGTTTTTACCATCCAAAGATGTTCGTCACATCTTAGTCTTCCAATCGGATCCTGGTGAGTTATCATCTAAATCTAGGCCTACTTTAAATTAAACATCAGGATATGAATGAAAAGGTATCCCAACTCAGCCAACAGATGTATTATCATTTGTTAAATTAAATACTTTTAGAACTCATGTGTGAGAGTAGAGCAGACTCTGCAGCCTTCACATTTTGAGAGGAAATTGCGATATATTGCGATATATCAATTTGAGCAGAACTAGTGACGGCTGCAGTGACCGATTTGAGACTAGTTGAGTACTCTATTCCATAGTCAAGTGGCAGTGAGAGTGATAATCACTTTCGAGACAGGGTGTCCTTCACCCCATAAGGGACATCCTTCTCCAGGCTCCTTCATCAGCTCCCCTCCACCACGCATTCCTTGTCTGGTAACAATGTCTATGTCTGGTAGTAAACAGCAGTACCTTTCCCTGTACAAGTCCACTATGTTCAGTGTATGCAAACTGGGAATACTTTGTAGATTCATGGTCTTCCTCCACATTCACGTCGTCGTCCAGATGCTCTGCTGCCCCCAGGGACATCCAACATACACCAAATAAAACGCCTGGTCTTTTTATAAAACAGTATACAGATCAAGATGTATTTCACTCAGTGAGTCTTTACCTGGTTCATCATACATTTATCAACACTAGAAATCATACCTCTGGCCGTCATATTGGACATTCAGAACAACATTCTCTAACAGTTGGCATTTACCTTCCAAAGAGGTTAGTAGTCAAACCGTAGTCGCCCAGTCTTCCCATGTCAGATTCTGTCCATGTGGAATGGACAGGTGTCTCCAACAGGTATACAAGGTTGACTGACTGTGTCCCTGAAGTGACGTGCTGGCAGCCCAGTTGTTTCCTGAATGAGTAGCCTTCACAGATGCAAACAGGACAGGGATGCAGGGACAGGACTTGGGGAAAACGGCGAGCAGAAGGTAATCTGTTCAGAAGGACAACCCAGTGGTGGAGCGGTAGGTCTCGAAGAGCAGGATCGTCCATCATCTCATCTGAGCAGCGGGACAATGAGCTCTCTGCTGGCTCGGATGGAAGCATTCTGTGGACGGTGTAAAACAGCTTCCCCTGCCGGTTGGGTCAAACTCTCGGGTGACCCAACGACCCAACAATAACATTTATTATTAATGAAAACGAAAAACTAAAAGTCAGCATTCCTGTTTATGGTTAAAAGGGTGTATCTATCATTGATTTCTATTGTGTACCTGTCTCATAAAAACTGGTTAGGTTGAGGCATGCTCCTCTGTGGGAGCTTGGACGTGGGTAGTATATTAAATTTCACAACCCTACCTGGCCGCCATTTTGTTTCAGAGAATTGCCAAGAATTGTTGCTTCACAGACCGAGATGATTTAATGCATTGTCTATGCTTGGCACACCTTCCTCAGTCTATGTGCTAAGATACACGACACTGTACCCGTTTGCTCTTAACTCCTGATGGGCCTCAGTGACTCAACAATGTATCTGCCTTTGAATGGCTCCAGCGAACCTGATCATGTATATAAAGTAATCAGTACTTGTAAAACATATACAATTTAATACTCACAGTACTGCCACACCAACATGCTCAGGACTCAATCCAGAGGCCACCCGTAAAGCAGCCCGTCAGATGAGAGAGAAGAGGAGATGAACGGAGAAGGAAGAAGAAGAATATAAGATGAAAAGGTGTTGTCCTATGTAACAGCACATTAAGGAGAAGGGCTCCCCTTGTTCTTCTGTGGCCTCTGCCAACATTAAGAAGTTCCAGAAATAGTATGCACAGGAAAGACTACTACTCAACACAGAGATCTCATAACATTATTGCTTTTCCAGACCCAAGTCTGGGCCTATTTTCAGGATGGACACGGTTTGACAGGTGGACTGAGGTTGGCTGTAGTTATTGAGGCATCCAGGAGAAATGAAGATGCATAACGAAGTCCAATACATCGGAGGTATTTTGGAATTCCCCATCTAAGTGGAAAACCAACAGAATACACAATTTCAAAGACAAAATATAAATGAGTATAACGTGCAATTAATTTATGAGGTGCTACTTCCAAATAAGACACATTGTGAAACGACTCCAGCACAGCTCCTGAGTCATTCCCCACCTGGAAAATCCCAGAGCAATTATCTCTATATCAGCTTAAATTTACACCTGGACCAGACATATTATTCTCATCCATTCAGCTGGCAAAATTTGTGGTCGTCTGGCACACTACATATGGCAGAAAATGGTTAATCAATCAATCACTATTTTACCCGTTGTGAAAGTTGATATTTATAAATGTAACATGAACGGTTGATAGTCTTCTCTCTAATATTATAAATATAGATATTATTATAGTTTCATGATGAGACCATCGGTGCTATTTTACCATGTGTGCACGCTTGAATTGTACTTGTATTTATGTGAACATATTTTTGTGTATATTTTGTGTGTGTGTGTGTGCGTGTGTGTGCGTGTGTGTGTTTGTGTGTGTGTGTGTGTGTGTGTGTGTGTGTGTGTGTGTGTGTGTGTGTGTGTGTGTGTGTGTGTGTGTCTCCGAGTACACATACAGGAACATATACTGGCTGCATCTGTGCAAGAATGAGCATACACATGCTCTTGCACCCTTGTATAAGAAGGTGTCCACGAAAACACACACACACACACACACACACACACACACACACACATACACACACATACACATAATGACACACATAAACAAGAAGCCATAGGTGTTTTGTGACACATTGCTTACAGTAGTTCATACAGAATTAGATATGGCCACCAAAGCAAACCTATCAAACACAAATTAATTTGCGATTGAGGTGATTTCAAATGACATTGGTTTGCCGCTGAGCTCAGATTCTAAATAAACAGATAATTTCTCTCTGTTTTCCCTCATTTCCTTTTCGTGTTGCTTCTCTCAGGCAGCGGTCTACAGAATTCAGTGTTACTAGCTACTGTTGCTAATAAATACAGAGGCCCTTCCGCCCTGGTCCAGACAGGGAATCTCAGGAGAACCACCCAAAACAAATGGGTTGTCTCAATGATGACAACGCACAAGACAAACGCCTAATATGTATACTAGGCTCGTGGACGGATGTATTCTGCGTCGCAGTGTAAATAGATTATGTATCTAAACGTATGTATTAGTAATGTATTTCCTTCATACCCTCTTGTTTGTATGACTTGCTGCCGTTGGCCCCGTGCCATGTTTTGTTAGCAAATCTGAACCTTCACTCAAAATGTCTTCTCTCACACACACACACACACACTCTTTCATCCATTCAGCTCACTTCTCTCCTTTGTCTCTACCTACTCTCTCTTTCTCCCTCTCTCTCTCTAGCTCCCTCTCTTGTTGACTTTCTCTTTGTTCCTCTATATTTCTCTCTTAGTGGTGAGGGAAGGGAATGGAGAAAGGACATGATTCATTGTCTTTGAACTTGTCAGTGTCACTAAGCAAGCCATTAGTAATTACAACAGAACCTTAGGAGTCACGGCAAATGACAGTACATACGAAATCATGTTGCCACGAATGCGTTCAACATTATTAAAACTAAAAATGTTTATAATATAATAATAAAATATAAATAATAATCAAATGTATAATAATCAAATATTTGTACTGGATAATTTGATTAATATACTTTTGAGGACGTCTGTCACATAGGAGAATATATTGTGTTTTATCTTATCGTTGTTTTATAGAAACAGTGAATGAAAGACTTAAGGAGATTACCTTTAATAAAATGCTATAGAATATGGATGCCATTAAAAAAAATATATATATCTGTATTACAGTGTTTTGTGAATGGTATGTTGAAGTTAGGCAATAGAACCAAACACATCATAGTAGGCTACTGTGTCACCACACTGTATAAAGGTCCCTTCTAGTGGATGGTCTCACACCACCAAACACAAGCGTGGGGTAAATCTAAGTCAAATGCTGCCATCTGCTGTTTCCCAGTAAACATCAGACCATCGAATATAAAACACTAATATAGTTTTGTACCAATAGGCTCACCGTAGAGTAACTTCTACTAGAACACGTTTTTTAAATTCATTCATGTAGGCCTATTCATTTGTTTTCCCCTTCTATTTGGCAAGTACGAACATACCTGTACAACCAGTATGGTCGTCAGGCTACAATACCAAACAAACGTAAGACAGGTGCAGTAAGACAGGTGCACAAGTATATTCAAGATTCAACAACTTTATTCGTCAGATATACACACACACACACACACACACATACAGGATGTAGGCCAACGGTGAAATGCAAGTCGTAATGCTTACGGGATCGTGCAAAAACAACAATAACAGTAATTACAATAAAAAAGAAGCAACAATATTTACTGTAAAAGAAAAAGAAAAAAGAAAGAAGTAGAAAGAACACTATTTACATAGAAAATAAAATACATATACATATACAATAACAGCAATACCAAATACAAATCC
>OOFB01036455.1:14388-29202 GCA_900323305.1 Trachyrincus murrayi
AATACCAAACAAACGTAAGACAGGTGCAGTAAGACAGGTGCACAAGTATATTCAAGATTCAACAACTTTATTCGTCAGATATACACACACACACACACACACACACACACACACACACACACACACACACATACATACAGGATGTAGGCCAACGGTGAAATGCAAGTCGTAATGCTTACGGGATCGTGCAAAAACAACAATAACAGTAATTACAATAAAAAAGAAGCAACAATATTTACTGTAAAAGAAAAAGAAAAAAGAAAGAAGTAGAAAGAACACTATTTACATAGAAAATAAAATACATATACATATACAATAACAGCAATACCAAATACAAATCCCAATCACCGATTATACCTATCGGATTCAAGGCATGTTTGGATTTTATGTAGGCTATCTAAGGGCTTTTGACGACATGATGAAGGAAACGGTCACGTGAAATGTAAAGTAATGTAAACGACTTTGTTCTGCAACGTCGGTCTCTTGAACGCGCGCCGCGGGTGACGACACAGTGACGTAGGCGCGTATGGACAACAAACAGTTGTCGGATCTCCAGCAGCTAGCTTAGCAGCAGCAGCAGCAGGAGGAGGAGGAGGCAGCAGCAGCAGCAACAACGCTTCACAAAACATAGCATCTTTCCCCTCCTACCTCGGACAGGGGGGTTGGTTGTTTTCACTTGCGCTAGAATATCTATTTATTTCCCGAAAAACAACAACAGCGTCGCTGCTCAACTTGGGTCGGTGGCGGGGGGGGGGGGGACGACAGCAGCAGCAGCAGCCCGCGGGGGCAGTGTTTTTTGGGAAAAGAAACCGCTAGCATCTGACGTTAGCCACCGAGAACATGCTCATCGCTCGGACGGCTGTGTTTTTCCCCCCTTGCCCCTAGTCGAGGGTCGTGATGTGAGCCGAGTCGTTCACAAACCAGACAACCGGAGCAGCAAAAACGCCGCAGTTTGGACAATTGTTTTTTTTTGTTTTTTGTTATTTTTTAAAATCGGCAAAGAAGAAGAAGATTACACTTTGTCGGAAGAGCACGAAACAAGTGAAGAATGATGAAACCGCACCTCGGCCTAAATGTCATCGGGCATTAACTTTAAGCTAGGTAGTAGCGCAAGCCAAGTTCATGCAAATACACACAATGCTCCACTACTGCTCCTCTGCTAGCTCCCTGCTGCTAGCGTAATGGAGGCACCCTGACTGAGTGGGTTTTCCTTCTCATGTGGAACTGGCTGTCCTGATCTTTATGATACTGCCTGCCTGCAGTTTGCTGATGAGGACCTGACAGCTTTTCCTCGCTTCGTTATTACAGTGGTATGTTTTACTTCCGTTTCTTAGTAAAGAAAAAAATACCCCCTAGAGTACCCTTCTGTGGATTATCCAGGTGGGTGGTGTGATAGGTATAAGTTGCATAATTTGCAAGGGGGGAAAAAACACACACACACACACACACACACTGGAAAACGACTACATTTGTTGAGCATATCCTACTGTAGTATTTGATTTGGCATTTTTAGTAACGTTGAAAATGTGTGTACAGTGTATATGACGGTTAGTACTTTGCAATACCAGTAACTGTAACTTATAATGGCACATTGATCCCACAGGTATCTTTTTTCATTAGTGACAAATTGTAGTCAGCAACACAGACTGAATAATTTTCACTGCTTGGTTGTTTTTGTTCAATCTAGTATCCAGCCTCTCTGACACAATTGAAGATTTATATTAACTGGAAATGAAAACATGAATATCGAGGAGCAATCTCTAGATTTGTGCAATGTTAAAACAAAGAGCAACGTGGACCGTGATCACAACACCACGACCAACACAGAGGGGGTTATATCCCGGATTACTGAACTAATGATGGATGGTGACATGGGCAAACAGAACAATGTCACCACAGAGCCCTCTGAGACTTACCTACTCCCCCAACTAACTGACAACCTCCGGGGGGGCGAGGAGGATAACCACCAGGCCCCAGAGACACTGGAAATTGACGAGGTGAATGGGAATAGAAACAGCAGTGCCCAAGACGGCACAACAGCTGGACACCCCAAGGACATTGGCGGGTCTGGTCACGAGCAGAAGCAGGGGGACATCAGGGTGGAAATTATCGAGCAGAGTAGCACGGAGACTGTAAAGTTTGCCATGGGTGAGGATGGCGGGGACATGGACATCGGTGTAGATTTGAGCCTGGACGAGAGTGGCGTGTTGGAGGCCGATCCAGAGAGCATCGAGCCTTCGGTGATGGTGGAGAAGTCCACTGTTACCTTCAAAAACACCAACAAGGAAGTGGAAAGCCCCACACAACTAGTCCAGGAGAGTACAGAAGCTGCGGCTGTCCAAGACCAGGCCCTGTCGCCATCCGGCGTGGAGGATGGAGATGATCAACACAAAGCAGATGCCAAGAGGGTGACCTTCCCCTCAGATGAGGATATAGTTTCTGGAGCAGTGGAGCCAAAGGACCCCTGGAGACATGGTAATTCATTGTGCTTTTGTGAGCCTATTTGTGCTGTGTCAGTGTTCAGACTTTGCTTATGTTCTATAATGTTTCGATCGGGAACAAGTGAATTCAACATGGGTCGCGCTGGTGGTGCCATGTTTTATTCAGAGCACTGAACTACAGCTGTCTCTGCACTCCAAATATGGACTAGGGAGTCTCTCCATACATTAGGCCTATTCAAACATGTACACCAATTTTGAGGTGTATATGGTCGATACATGTAACAGACCCCCGTTACGTGAGACATGCATTCATTTGAGTATTTTAATAATAATAATATCATGCCATTTGATAGACACTTTTATCTGAGGCGTCCGACAATTCGGTGAGTGCATACCTTTCTTGGCCTGTGCTAAGCATGTGCCCTTTATTGTGCTGAGTCTTCTCTCAAAGCTCGTGAAGGTTCATTGACCGGCTGAGAACTCTCACTTGAACTCCAAGTCATATCCCAAGGAAAGATTCTTGCCTCAGACGTGTAGTCTTTAGTGGCAGCAGGTTATTCACACAATATATTTTATATATTGTTTCCTCATACACGGTCCAGCATTGGGCCTTCCTTTCAGCCACTCCTTGAGGTGTGCCTCCTTTAGTAAATGTTTTGTTTGTTCAGTGAAAATGCTCCTGTAGGAAGCACTGCAGGATATGGTGCTGCCTCTGCACTATTGATACAGGGTACATATCTTTAGCATACATCCAAACACACTACAACTGCGTATGCTTGGTACTTTAGCATACATCCAAACACACTACAACTGTGTATGCTTGGTACTTTGGCACCGTGTTCATTGTCAGAACGTGTATATATATGATTTAAAAGTAGCTTGTGTTTGTTTTTGTAAGCGGCTGAAATGTCTCCCAAGTGGGCCTTTTTGTTTATACAGTTTTGTTGTTTTTACACATAAGCTGGCTCAGCCATCCTTGGTGTGTTCAGCGTTATGCTTGTTATGCTTGTCTGTATGCTATTGTTGCTTAGTGTACAAAACTGTGTACAAATGTGGGCCACTTGAGGCCAAGGGTCATTGATGCAGGGCAGCCATGTTGAGGGACGGAGGACAAGGTTTAATATGTACATACAAATCCCATCTGTAATACTAGCAGGCGGCCGCTCACAACGAGTGAGAGATCAATTTCTCCTTTTGTCATTGAAATGGTTCTAGTTGTTATGAAATGCTTAATGTGAGATACCGACGAGTCAGTGAAATTTATTAAGGCTCTGGGAATTTAGGTGAAATTGTTATTCATTTTTAATATGGCTGGAACAAGGCGTATGCTTTATGTCTCCTCAGACAACTTGTCTGGCTTCCTGTTTCTTGCTATCTGGAATCCTTTATGTTATTATTTTAGTGGACACGACAGGACAAGCACTCATTCCAGTTTCCTTGCAGCACTGGAACTTTGAAAAAAGCCAAAGCCAAAGGCACAGGAAAGGTATCCAGATTATTATGTTCTTGTTCCACATAGTTTATCATCGGTTGTATTTAAGTTCCAAAAGTCCAACTGATAGTGTCATGGATAAAAAGGGAATGGACGCCAGTGTCTGGTGCAACAATCACATGGTGGGTTTTTTTTATTTGTAAGCCTTAAATATAACCATTGAATGCCTGAGGCAAATTATGCTTCAGTCTAGCAGGATACGTCTTAGAGGAGTACTTTCTAGCATGAGAAAGCTACAAGCTGATAAGTCACGATTTATTTTATGTAGGTAGTGCTCAAGGACTGCTCTCTCTCGATGCATTTGTAGCAAAGCGCTTAGGCCTATTCAGTTGCCCCGGTTTAACAGGTGGAAAATATGCAGGTGCAGTTGGTTGCCACTAGTTTTAAATAAACGTCCGTATATTTTCTTTATTTTATTTTATATTTTCTAGCATTCTAAGCCGTGGTCCCTTCCTTGTGTGTTGTATTGTAGAACGGTCGTGGGACCTTGAATTATCCTCGTGAATCTTCCCCTGGTCTCTCGTTCAGAGCTTGCTGAAGGCTAGGAGGCTAAGGTTCCAGTCCTGAATGTTTGGTTAGAATGACAAAGCATTTGTGTTATAACACTAAACCAGACACATGGGAACCAGGTGCCATGAAGTTCCACAAAAATCCAGGTTTCATAAAAGTAAATGAATAGAAATACTACAGCTTGTTGTTAAAGTCGTGGTGCAATGATTAATTGTCATATTGTAGTTGTCAGGCAGGTCTGTCATGGTTTTTCCTCCTCTGTTGAACTTCCCCACAGGGAGTGAATAAACACAGTAGACACTTTTCAGACAGGTTAACTAGAGATCTGTTATTGAAAATGACAGCAACATGCTCTGGAATGTCCTTAGAAGAATTGTCAGATACACAATATTCATCTGGATATCTTTTTCCCTGGCTGGAGGCCTTACACGCACATGTGTCTATCTGAGTATGTCTGCGCTTGTTCAGAGGCAGAGACCATAAGCCAGGAAATGAAATGTATCTGACTGTTCACCCCCAAGGCTCTTCATGGTCTACCCTGTGCCACAATGGACCCAGTATCTACTGATCTTGTATCTGGTTGTCCGAGTGCTAGTCTTTAATGTCATCCACCAGGACAAAAACAGTGAATCACATTCAAGGCCAGAGGCTAGCTCTTCCACCGGTGGTGTACCTGGCTTGGATCCCTTGTCATCGCCACTTGTCATTGCCACTGTCATCGCCAATGTCTACATCCTCACACTTGCGAGTAAATAAATCTACATTTTGAATTAAGCGATTAAACATGAGTATCATGATTGTTTTATAATGGTTAACATTGTAATGACAAAAGATGAGGATAGCGTTGAGAAAACGTCCAAACACTATACATTCTGTAGGCTTAGTCCTGTGTCCTGTGTTCTTTCATGGCCAGAATCTTTATTCAGATGGGTTCAACTGTTTATTATTGGTGTTATTGCAGAATGCACATTATAGTGCTAGCTCTACTGTGAAATATAGCCTCGATATTATCTTTAATATCATAGACTACATTGTTGCTTCCCAAATGATGCTTTGCTCAGTCTTAATTAATCATTAATTAAGTACATGTTGAACAGTGGATTCATTACATCATCCATTTTAGCAATTTGGTATTTGAACTGTAGATTGTAGGTCCAGCTCAGTCAACAAAATGTTTTTTTTTAAATCCAGTTTATAATAAGTACAATGGCCATGTTTTAGAGAGATTGTTGAGTACAGCCCTATATTTAGTAGTGGACAGTCATTAAAGACAGGAAAACACTATCCCTAATCCTTAAAATCATCGTCATGGTCCTTCAGCACTTGTTTCTGGATTTGCAGTTCTGACAATGTATTGTATCACATCCTGACATACCGGTTCTTCCAATCACTCTAACTTCCTTCCCACTAGGGATGTCAACGGTTAACCGTTAATCGGTTAACCACTGAGAATATTTTTGACCGGTTCCGCATGTCGGTCTATAGGTTAATTTCCATACACACACACACACTCCACTAATGGGACACGGGTTTCACACTGGACGCGTAAGCGAAAATTTGTGGACAAAGACAACAGTGAATTGCCATAGAAGTACTTTATCATGAAGACCCAAGTGATACTGCTATTGTTTACATTCATGGAAAGCGAGCTCACGCTAAATGCTCTTAGGTAAAAAGAAACAATTTCGGCAAATGATATTGGTAAGGAATGTTTTAGTGAAGCCAGGAGAGACGGTTACGATGGTTTGATCACCCAGACCGGTATAGTCTTTTGAGCCCTTTCTTGAGCTAGCTACCTAACCAGAAACTATTAAGAACATACGTCTTTCCAACATGAATTCTACTTTACCGAATGGGCCTATTGAGTGTCGTCATTCCATTTGCACAAATACTTGCACAAAAACGGAATTTCACTCACGGTCGGAGTTTGTAGCAGCTTCAGCTGCTGATAAACGTCTGGCTGTCAACTCAGCCTGTGACTGATCTTGTCAACAAACAAGCATAGCGCGCGACATCACTTGTTTCACAGATGACGGGCTGGAGATGGCAGTGAAAACGATAGCCTAATAATTTAGTTTGCTTTTTGAAAATAATTAAAACGCGAAGAATGCAAAAAAGCATCATGTCTCACGTCATTTTGCTGTTTGCTTTTTTTATTAACCGGTTAGTTGCTGGTTAATGGGTGTCGGGCTATCGAAAGCAAAATGAACCGAAACTGACATCCCCACATAATACATACATTATACATTCAGTCATTTAGCAGACGCTTTTATCCAAAGCGACTTACAGGTGAGGCTGAGAACAATCAAAAGCATACAGTCAAACTAAAATAGTGCAGTAGGAATCAGAAACAAGAGGTTCTTGGTCAATTTGAATGAACTACGAGATGATACGTGTATTAGTGGTAGTGCCTAGTAGTTGTTAATGCATCACCACAAAGTACGATACAACACAAGTACTGTAACTAAGAAGCACACCAGTCAGCTGATGAGATGGGGTCTTCAGATGTTTTTCAGATGCTTCTTCTCTTTCATCCGCTCTTCTTTCTTGATTTCATTAAGTCATTCTCCTATACTCCCTACACTGGACACACTGGGCGTGGCGTGGGCACACACAATCAAAGCGTGTGTTTGCAACATCATTGCATCATACTTACAAACATGTGCCCCCGGGGTCACCTTTTGTTTGTGTCCCAGTGAATGTTTGCCAATCACCGAAGCATTTTAAAATGAGTTGTGCTTTTAATGCCATAGCGCGCATTGTCGTTTTACTCACTAAGAACGATGCCAGCACAACGTGTTGTGCTGGAATTTGAGTTATAAGGCTGCGAGACCACGTCTAATGTCACAAGTTGTATAGGCAAATTAGATTGAATCTACTTGTTGGGGGTGGGCAATATGACATCGTATGCGATGATATATCGATATTAACGTGCACTCGAAAACGTCACCTTGCATAATCGAGTATGAATTTTAATATCAATTAATACTTAATCCGCAGCTTCTGAGCTTCAGTCGTCAATTCCTCTGATCCGTTTGTTTACTTCCTATTTGAACGAATATCATTGGCACTATTATTATTCGGAACCAGAAGTAGTAGTCGGTTAAACGCTTTTTTCCTCTCTCTGAGAAAAGCATTTCTGCCGATATATAAATCGCAGAAGCACGCCATGCACTATTGATAGAAATAGGCATATAAGAATTAGACCATGCTTGTAATAGGCCTAATTAACCAACGTTAAACAATGTGTAGCTTCCCAAAACATCTAATGATTCATTTAATAATTGAATTTAATCTGGTTCACAATTCTCAACAGCGCTCTTCACCCCAGTCAGTAACTGCGATCATGTCAGGTGCGCTGCCATTCTCGATCAGTTGGTCTTTTCATGACTTCATTTAAATAGGCCTACATGTTTTCATTAGATATCGAATAATAACCGTCATGACTTCATTTAAATAGGCCTACATGTTTTAATTAGATTTAGAATAATAATCATGGATGTATGAACGAGCTCCCGCTGAAGGGTTGAACTTTTCAGCCTAATTTAAAATAGGATTTCATTATATCATTACATTAAGCATTTCAAATGGCTCTTTTAATGCACACAATGTTTTTTCCGACCGTCTTTGGGCTCTTGGATTGTAATGTAATTGTAATTGTAATTTTGACTGATTTATAGGGATTTTATTTTTTTTAGACTAGACGACTAGTCGTTTACAAAACGTCCGGTTAACCGCCAGTGAAATTAGTCGTCAGGAACATCCCTAATAATAAAAACGTTGATTTGTTTTGCAGAGAGAAGCTGTGTAATGTTTGTGAGCCAGTATATTTCCGTTAGGTTAGCTGATCCAAGTCACTTTGTATGTCACAAGAATTTTTCTGTGAAAGCTCAAAAATGTTGTCACATATTGACAAAATGACATATCAGGATATTATTTTTTGCCCATATCGCCTACTACTCGTGCGGAATTTAGCGTTCAACCCTGTGTATGGAGCGGTTATATAACTAGCCTCACAGTAACACAACATTATTCTTACACACTAATGACTGACACTCTCATTCAGCAGCAGGTAGTTTTGTGGTTCAGTGACAAATCCAATCACGTACTCCTGTGGTCTGGGTTATGTAACAAGTGCAGCTTCCTCACGTGCTTTGGTAGGCTGCTGGTGCACGTAGTTCAGTTTGAAGTGTGTGTGTGTGTGTGTGTGTGTGTGTGTGTGTGTGTGTGTGTGTGTGTGTGTGTGTGTGTGTGTGTGTGTGTGTGTGTGTGTGTGTGTGTGTGTGTGTGAGAGAGACCCTGCGTGAGAGACGCTGCCCTTGAGCGTTCACTTGAATCATAAGGACATGTCACCTGAAGCTGTTTGTACCCACCAAAAAGAGATCAATTTGAAATGCCACATTGGGCTATTTCACAAAGGGTAAAGTTGAAAAGGGTTTGAGATTGAAATATAATCCTGATATGGCATTTAAGAGCAAGGCTTGTGGTACGCTATAGTGAAGTAAATTTTATTTGTATAGCCGTTAATCACAGTTAAACCTAATTTATAGTCGGCGTGAACTACGGGTTCATACGGCGATTTGCCGAAACTCTGAAACTGCGTCTGAAAACAGCGACTATAATATGGACAGGTGTAATGGTAGCATAACAAAACAGTTCAAGTCAAATTTAATTGTTAAAAGAATGAGTAATGTCCATGGTGGTGTAGAGATGCTGGCTAGTGAGTAAGCTGATAGCGGTCAGGTGGGGTGGCCAGGCGTCCAATCATGATCACAGCAACACACGCAAACTTATACCAATCAAAATAACATTTGGTGACATAATTATCACCAAACAGAATTTTCGCATACCTTCAGTGATCTTCTAATGCTTCTTTTCTGATAAAGGTAAATTCATGAAAACTAAATGATATATGCATAACATAACGCATAAAGCAGCAGGGCTTTAGTTAACTTTTTACTGTTACAAAATACTCTGTTTTATTCATTCTTTTGAACATCCCCCTGCACCACTCTTATCAGCGCCTAGGATGCTGCCAGCGACCCGTGCTCTCTTCTCCAAGTCCTTCCTAATTTAAAAATAGTACGTCCAGTTGTCATGCATGATATCACCCTTGTCTCAGTGGAGCCATTTCGAGGGACAGTGTCATTATCGCTTGGAAAATGTGGCTCCGCTTATCATGCCCAGACACGATCTCTATTGTTTTGCGTTTTTTCCTTTGTATTTTTTCACTAATTGTAATTGTCACTTTTTTTTATCGATTTTGCAGCACACCTCAAAAATGTATTAGAATACTCAACATCATTAATATATGAAGTTAATAATAATAATAATATAGTATGATTATTATCATTTCATTGCCCTGATATCAATTTAAAGTTACTTGCTTAATGTCCAAAGTGAATTTAAGGGGAACTTCTTCTATTTTCAACCGGCTTTGTATCATTACAATGTGGGTAGTTTATGCAAATAAACAATGTTTAACATTCCTCCATGTTGCCTGCACCCAGATTTCCCCGCTACTTTGCCAGAACAAGTCAAAAGACAAGACAAAAGTAGCAGTAAACATTGTTAATTTGCATATACTACCCACATTGTAATGATACAAAGCCGGTTCTAAATCGACAAAGCCCCTACATTATGTGCATTAAGTTAACTGCATGGCCCATATGATCCATGGGTGCTTCATTCATTACATCCACTTGATGAAGTTCATTATATAGACCCAATACTCAAGTTTGCATAACAGGCCTGAACTCGCCCGTTTAAAACCTATGTCTCCCACGGACACACCCCATATCTCCTTCATAGCATGCATTGTCTATTTTAACTACCCGGCCTATTAACCATGGTCCAGTTCCAGGTCCAGGCCCGCACAGGCAGGTTTTACCCGCTAAGTCTGAAGCTCCTTCTGCTTGGTAGTGGCAGCACACGCCCTGCGCTCTCCTCCCCTGTGAGCAGTCAGGCAGCCAGCTGTCATGTGTGAATGACGCTGCTGTCACCGTCCGCAGCACGTCTCTGTTAGATGGCTGAGTGTGGGAGCCTGGGCCCGGGGACTCGGAGTGATGGGGAGGATATTTTGGACGCTAGCACGAAGACGCTAAATAGGAGCTGGCAACCGAAATGCTATGTCCTCTACAGTGGTCAGAATATGCTTTGGAGTGTGTGTGTCTCGTCGGGAGGTTTCCACGGCGATTCACCCATTCTGCCTGATTATCCTTGATCACCACTTTTCCCGTCTCTGGATGTCAGAAATGAGCTGAGCCGTAGGGGTGTGGTGGTATAAAAATGCCATGGTATGATAATTATCTTTGCCAAAATATTACCACAATAAACTATTTAGTTTTATCTGAACTGCGATCGCAGTTCCATGTCTAAATGCTATTAAATCTTGCTTTGCTGATGCTGAAATTTCTTTTGGCAGATCATAGTTAGGAGTGTTTATCTTGGGAGTATTTAACGTAGACCACCCTCTTAACTGCTAAACCGGGACAGTTTCACTTCCCATACCTCCCACTATCCTGGGAGGAATGGGTTCAATAAATCAAGGCAATTGATTAGCTGTTGTAGCGTTTCACTTGGCCAGGGACCCCGGACTGCATTTTGAAGAACATTTCCTCGCTGTGTGTTATCATAGCCTCCGAGATAAACTGTCTTTCATCAGTTAAATGGGAACTTTTCAAACGTGCGTGGCACTGGCTTAGAAATGGCGACGCGGCCCTTTCTGTTAATCAACTATCCACTACCCTGCCCTCCTTTTTCCTTTTCCTATTACTCATAGTGACGCCCGTGTGAAGACAATGGGTTGTTAAGCATCCCAAAAGGTGTCAGGGTTTATTTGCCCGATAAGGCTGCACAATATTCGGCTTGCCAATGTCAGCAATTGCCTTTATGTTATTAGTGTTTTAAATAAAAAGAGAAAAGTCTGTGCTTCGGTTTGTGACTGGACCTAATAGATACTGGAAATAAAGACCTAACTAATATCTATTCC
The DNA here is from genome assembly GCA_900323305.1 of Trachyrincus murrayi. Classification (NCBI taxonomy): domain Eukaryota; kingdom Metazoa; phylum Chordata; class Actinopteri; order Gadiformes; family Macrouridae; genus Trachyrincus; species Trachyrincus murrayi. The sequence goes on from OOFB01036455.1 coordinate 25,823, forward strand.
TAATCTGCTTTATCCTATATTGTGTGTGCATGTGTAATTTCATGTGCCTCAAAACGTCCATGCTGCTTTCTCAGCAGCCTTTTAGTGTGGTCAAGTGATCAGAAATGTGTCTGCCACGTTTCAGTCCTAGACACAGTAATGCAGAATGAGGGAAAACAGATGTTGACAATGTCCAGGCCTATAGCTAGTGATAAGCATTTTGACAACTTGGTTCTGTTTTCAGGGTTATGCCTGTGATTTGCAGTTGTGCGAACTTAATGCAAGAATTCTATAACTCGATAAGACTTTTGCATATTGTGTGTGTATGTGTGTCATTTAGTCCCCCATGTTACGTTACCCTTTAATTATATGACCCTTTAGTTATATCGGCCGAAGTGTAGTTGCTAGAAGTAGTCTAGTGTTTTCCAATACGGTTGCATGTTTATCTAAAACAGCATGCAATAGAAATGCAGTGTCAACTGAGAATTAATTTAATGTATAACTTAAGTCTGGTGGATAAAAGCATCTGGTAGTAATCCTAAATAACATTTAATTTACAGAATTAGTTCCTCAGCCACTCATTAGGCAAAACAAGCATTTTAGATGGTAAGACAAGACAACTTTGGACTGATGACTTCTGCTTGGCGTTTGCCATTATTTATGACATTTTATAAACGATGATTAATCAATGAATCACATTAGCAGCAGTCCCAGTAAACCGTATCAACAACAGCCCTATTAGGAATTATTAGGCCTACTATTTTCTCTTTCCCCCATTCTCTTGTGTGTTCTCTCTGTCCTTCCCCACACATTCAAACACCTGTCTTTACTCGTTCTCTCAATGTTTACACCTAGTATCCTGTTGAGGAGAGCTGTGTAGAAATAGGAGATGGAGCTGTGCCGACAGAGAGGCTGAGGCGGCGATGAATTGGTATGTGGACTGGATCAGACGGAACCCTGAACCTGATGCAGAAGGGATGCAATTTGTAGACTGTGTGCAATCACAGTCCGATGTCTCTTAGATGAATCTTAGATATGCAAAATAGATATGGGTATGCAAAATAGATATGGGACTGAATCAGACTTGAAGAGCATCTGCACACAACACCACGTCTGTGAATTTGCTGCCATCTAAAGGTAAAATAAATGGTGGTTCTGATCTGATTAATTTGTCACCTTTGGGTAAAACCAACTATTTGTTTTGTTAAATTATTTTAAATTATTTGCATGTGTTGTTCCATAGTGGAATAACTTTGACTGACGGTGCTTGGAAACAACTTGGGCTGTATGGGATAGTAGAATAAATAAAAATGCTTTTAATTTCCCTCGTTTTTATTTTTTATTTTTATTCCTTCGCATTATGTCCCGCATATGACTCATGTCGTCGACACAGCAGCTGTGTAGCTTGGGAGATGACAACTGTGTTTACAGTTGATAAAGAGCTGCCATAAACTGGTTCCTCCCCTTTCATAGTTCCACAGAGAGAACAAGGATAGGACGGTTAAGGAGTGCAGCAGACCCACCTTACTTTTGACCAGCAGCAGCAGCAGCGTAGCGCATGGTTCACAGCTCATTTAAAGCGCCACGGCCCACAAGTTTATCCTGTTACCCGTGGCCCGAGGCTCACCACAAAGCCCTGAGATTCTATTGTGTTAAGTATTCATCATCACACTTGTGCGGCAATCGACCGTTGTTAGGATGTCCTGCCGTGCCTGCCTTCCTGTACTGCTTTTGTATTTGTGTTTTACATTTGTTGTTGTTTTTGACACTCGAACGAGAGCCTGGGTAGACCTGTGGGGTTCAACGGGGGGGGGGGAAGGCAAGTGGGCTGTTGCTGGTTTAGTTGCCAGCTAGGGCTTTGTCGTGTTCCCCTTTCTCTCACACTCTGACTCTCTCTCTCTCTCTCCTTCTCTATCTCTCTCTTGCTCACTTTGCATGAGTCACAAAAACAAATTAGTTCCGACCACTGATGTTCTTCTACAGTCTTCATAGAAGTACTAACAATAGCTTCGTCTTTTTCAATTTGTTATTATGTAGGTCTTCAGTAGATTGGCAAGATTATGCCCCGCAAAACTCAGTGATTGTATTTGGGCTTTATTTATTCCGTGTCGTCGTATTATTGGGATACTCCCTTGTTGGTAGCGAGGCTGTTCTTGTAGTTACAATACCAGTCCCACTGGCACGGTCGCACCAATACAACAGGGCTGCTTCACTGTAGCCTTTTACATTATGTCACCTCCCGGTCTGCAGAACTAATGCCAGTATAATGAATGAAAAGTATGTCAGTGAACCAGTTTCTTCTTGGATTAACGCACTACAGTGTCTCTGCAATTATCTTAGTACGCTGGTTGATGTGATTGCGCCCCATATATAATTTGATGCATTAAATAAAAGAAATCTTCATTGTGAATGAATTAATTCAAAAATGGTGCCACAAACGCTCCTCGTTGTCTTCTGTCCCAGCTTGAGGACATCATGTCTTGGACAGGGTCCTGGAGCCAAGAGTAACCTCTGGTTCAATCCCTAATGCCTGTTACCATCCATTTCAAGCAGCTTTCATTGATCCTTGCCTGCAAGAGGCCTCAGACATGCATATGTTTTTTGACCATAGGCCATGGCTTTCTCTGACAGTGGTTTAGTCCACTAAAACCCTGATCACTCGAAAGACCTGTTGCCCCAACCAGCAGCAGAGCAATATCACGAAATGTTAGTGTGAGGCGGAGGAGCCTCCCTTTCATTGAGCTTAGAAACACCACTGTGACAGCAGCACTTAATCAAGCGTGTTGTGTGATTTCATAAATATACCGTTGTTCGCTGAAAGTTGCCCGACGACAGTGACGGGAAGAGAAAGGTGTGTTAAGTGCTTCTATATAACGTCGGGCAGATCGGAATCATGTGGCGGACGGCACGTTTATGCTAGTTCTTTGTTTAACCGCTGTTCACACCTGTAGTCTCGGAGGCAGGATGTGATTTCACCACACACACACACACGGCCTCTCTGTATCTCTGCTCCTCTGTGTAGTGTTGTTTTGCTGGAGTAGCCTTAGACCGGCCTCATGATGCAACATTCGGCCAAAATGGCAGTGTGATGGTGATATGGGTGGCTCGCCTGAATTAGGGCCTTAGTATTCTGACTGCCCTAGCCGATGTTCAGGTCATTACCTATGGTCTTGTGTCCCGTTTTGAATCACTGATGAACTCGCCACGTCAAATCGGTTTTGTCGTGGCCATTGCCATTCATCAGAACAGGTAATGGATATGTATTAAGACTTTTTGTCAGACTTGTTAGACAGTGCATATGATTTCTCTGTTGGTGACGTGAGGGATACACACACAACACACACACACACAAGAACCCACTCTACCCAAGGTAGCAGGCAGCGCTTGCATTTCTGGCTCTA
>OOFB01036456.1:10436-35333 GCA_900323305.1 Trachyrincus murrayi
TGTGTGTGTGTGTGTGTGTGTGTGTGTGTGTGTGTGTGTGTGTGTGTGTGTGTGTGTGTGTGTGTGTGTGTGTGTGTGTGTGTTTGTGTTTTTGTGTGTGTTTTTTTGTTTTTTTTTTTTTTTTTTTTTTTTTTTTTGTTTGTTTTTTTTTTTTTTTTTTTTTTTTTTCTCTCCTCTCCCCCCCCCCCCCCCCCCCCCCCAAACGACCCCCCCCCCCCCCCCCCCCCCCCCCCCCCCCCCCCCAGAGGAAGAACACATGTAAACATCAAAGTATGTTCAAGCTATTACTGTCATATACATGTATACCATATATGTATACCATATATATATATATATATATATATATGGGGCTAGTGTCAATTGTTACAGAACTGAGTCAATCGTCGAAACAATCGACTCACAATATTAGACAATGACTCAATCAGTCTCACAGTTCATTTTTGACATGGGAACTAGAAGGTCCTTGGGTTGATTGATGTGGAAAAGAACTGTGGCACGGCCCGAGCTATTAAAGAAGTTTTGATTTCATTTCTGCAGCTGTAGAAACCTTTAAATAGACGTGCGTGTTCTCAATTAGTTCTAGTCGAGTCTTGCTCCGAAACCAGGGCCATTGTGTGTACAGAAATTGTCATACTCGACGGTGTTATGGCTTCATTGCGGTCGTGGTTGTACCATTTCTCCTTTATTTATCGCCCGGCCCCCGTGGTGTGTTCCTCTAAGAAAAAGGTTGAAGGCAGAATATCATGATGTTTCAGGTAATAGACAACTGCAACTAATTCCCCTAGCCTCCCGTGTATCACGCTTCTAAAAAGAGTATTGAGTTCAATATTGATTTAGCGTGACTGCTCGAGTCACATGAGCATATGCACACTTTAAAAAAATATAAAAGAATGCTTCTGTTCTACTCTGGTCTGATCAAAACACTTTGAATTGGTTTCAAATACAAAATGTTCCGACGGTCTGATTCAGGTGGTTTTGGGGGTATTTTCTGTTCTTCGCCATGGATGAACTGCTACTACCTCCATCGCAAACCGGGATGGTGCCCCAATCTTCCCACAGTTAGTCACGGGACTGCTGGCAAGCTGCAGGCACTGGGAGGCATATGTGTCTTTCCATCTGTTGCTCACTCACTGCCTTCCAAAGCCCCTTCCCTTTCGTCAGGAGCCATCTGCTTCCAGTCCTGCCCCACTGGCAGGAAATAGGAGCACTACTTCCATGATGGGATATGGTGTGATGCACCAATAGGAAGAGAGAGAGAGAGAGCAAGAGAGGGAGAGAGAGGGGGGGGGGTGAATAAAAGACAAACAAGGACGAATGGAACCTACCACTGCCCCAGAACGTGAATTAGGAATGGGAAATGGGAAATATTCACCCAAGCGTGAATCATGACGACAGTGTTGACTATTTATCTTGCTCTCAACTCAAAGAGTTGCACACTACCGCTGCCGCTACTATTCATCTTTTTCATACAACCGTGTTTATGTATTCAACATAGTTTACCCAATGGTGTAGTGGACAAAGGGCAAAAGTAAAAAATATATAATTACAACGAGTGAAAGTGAAACAGCCATTGACCGAAACAAACAATAATCTCTTAGCCACACGCACACATGATATAAATCATCATAGGTATCACATCTCTTAAAAGCAGGAAGCAATTCCAGTACCCTGTTCCTTTAATTATTTCTGTTCCTTTAGTGTGGCTTATTGTTTGACTCCAGAATGTGTGAGAAACACAGATTGTATTTACGCCTTACTGGGAAAGTAGTGCTCAGTAAAAACAAGACAGAACTATTTTACATTAGTACATTCGAAAGACATGAGAATCCAGCCTGTAGTCTCTACCGGTGATGGAGTTAACTGAATACACCCCTTTACATATTAAAAAAAACAAACCACCCCTGCTGCTCCTCCGAGGGAACGCCAGATTTTGTTTTGCAGGCTATCAATGGTAGAGAGCGCCTTTGTTTCACCGGAACAATGGAGGACATTCTGCTGTGGAGGGATCGCGTCACATTCACCGAGCCCTTTGCACTACAGCAGAGAGGGATAAGGCGCTCGGGGAGCCGGGCTGGCACAAGGACCACTATCTGACCCCCACCACCTGCCCCCAAAGGACTCGCACACGCCCCACAGACCCGTGCTCTGTGTCGGGGGCTCAGTGGCTCGGCTCATCCCCGGCCATCGGAGGTCAAACATGCAGACGCCGAGCGTACCGCCGCGCATTTTGAATGGCCACATATATGAGAGAGAGAGAGAGAGAGAGAGAGAGAGAGAGAGAAGCTCTATGGGCCTAATGACACAACAAGAAGTCCTTTGAGAGTAAGGCGCGTGCAGAAGCCCTGTTATCTGGCCGGCATCTGCCAGGGGATAAACCTGGTGTTAAGCGTGAACTGGCTGTGAGATGTTTCTAGTTTCTTTTACGAAGCCACACTCAAACATTAAACATGGCTGAAAGTTGATATTGGCACCGCGAACACAGACGTAAATCTACAGAACAAACAGAAAGTGCTCAGTTTCTTGTAGTGATTTAAATACGCTTAAACAGAGGGGCCAACTATGAACCGATGTGAGAAGCTTTTCAATTTTCCCGATGTGTGTGCTTACTTGGATGGTTCCAAATGACAAGCACAAGGATTGTAGTACTGGTACTGCAGTAGTAAAGGAGTTCAAAAACCGTACAGTACCCAATCATCTGTAGCAACTGAAAATGACTAATAAAATAATCGGGTTGGCCGAAAAATGTTGTGTATGCCACGTCTATGCCATGAGAGAGATATGCAAGATAAACTCTGGCTAAAAGATATTAACATTTCACACACTTAAAAAGCGGCCTTAAGTGATACATAAGAAATACAAGCACAGTCGTGTATATTCTAGCCTTCACAGATGTGTTTATGTGAAGTCTAACTTATACACTGATACACTGCAGCCAGTAAATACTAGCTGAGCTACTCTATAAACACTAACATACCATAATAAAGTCTGACATTCAGACACACCAGGAGAGAGATCCGCTGTGGCAGTAAATGACTTGTCCAATACTTTCAATTCATATTTACAATTAGATTTCTACAATTAAATTCAGCAGTAACCACAGCAGACTATATGGGTACAGATGGCTCACAGCATTCACCATCTTAATCACACTCTAATGCTTTGAGAAATCAAATCTCACCAACACACACACACACATGCGCACCTCAACATCAATAACAGTGATATGGCTCAATGATCGAAATCTCAAACAAAGTAAACCCAGCCTGCGTTGGCAATCATCCATTATTATGATCAAACTTTGTTTACACAAGACAGCTTGCAAAGCAACAGGCAAGACGGGTGGCAAGTTTCCTTTACTGCCTCTGATTCACCCTTCAATACACGTCCACCAAAACAACTATTACCATCAGCGACTATTATGTCCCTATATAATGTATTCCCGTAATTTAAAGAAAATCAATTTAAAGCTAATGCAAAAGCATCCTCCTCATCCTTCTTCCGCTAAGAGGTTCTACACTCCTGTTGGTTATTGACGGGCAGACAGACGCAGCCCTGGGTACCAGGAAATTGCTGAGGTACCACACTATGCCAGCTGAAATAGCAGAGGGCTCCGCCTGTGTGCATTGTGTATCTAGCGGTCGCTGATATTGGCATTTTTGTACACAATGTTCTTTGTGTGCAGACTGCAACTCACAAACTGAGTGTTAGCTTATTAGCGGCTGCTTGGTATCCCTATGCAGCGCCTGGGAGAAGCCGTTGGTTTAGGTGCTACCGCTGCCCTTGCTGTGACATTGGTGTATTACGGCCGGTAGGTGCACATATAATGCGTCTCTTGAGGGCAACGCAACACACAAACCACAAATAAGCAATAAAAACTTGGTCAAAACAGAAAGAATATAGGGTATGATCATCAAAACGACACGGTAACATTTGATGACGTCTGCATCAAGGCTAAATTGACTTGAGAATTCTCATTCATCGGACCCAATTCAGTGGGAAAATATACGTAGTTACACTCCCTAACCGTTCAATCACCTTCATCATCATCATCATCATCATCATCAGTGCAACGTGAGGTAAGATCTTTTAGGAATCTCCATTCTAAGAGGACTTGGCACCCAATGAAAAATATTCCAAGGGGCATAGTTATAATCTGTTAATATAATACGTCGAAGAGCAAATTAAGCGTAAACTCGCTAAAAACAACATGACAGATCTCTACATTGTTCATTATATTGCCATCAGTGTCAAGTGTAACTTGACAAATGACACAACAAATGACAGAATTATTTGTCAACATTTGCTCTACAGTGATAATACTGGTACAAATAATGACAAAGAAAAGGCAAGCACCTCTTATCCTGTGTTTATTATTTATGATGGCAATATAAACTGGTTTGCTTCAACCAACGGGTGCTAGTCTGAATATCAAATAGAGTGCGTAGGGAGCAATGTGAAGATCACAATAACCTGACAACAAAATGTTTCCCACATGGCGATTCATATGGACAAATGATCTTGCTAAACAGCCATACATCGTGTAAAAGGTCATATTAATCTACTAGCCAACCAGAGATACAAATCTTGGTAGTGATGGCCGCTGCATTTACTAAGAGATAACATTGCTATTCATGTTTTCTCCGGCGTTCTCGGCTAACCCTGTGGTTTCCTTAGCAACAGAATCAGCACTGATGCAAGATGAGGAACAGATTTGCAGTTCTGCAGCTTAGTTGAATACAAGTCAACCAAAGAATTGGTGCATGGCATTGTGGAACGCGTTTCATTTAATAAGGAAATTTTAACATTGTAATGGTCTCAGGTCAGCGTGCCTCTGGCGAGAACATACTGTACTGTACTGTACATCCATTTGTTACATCAATATATAATGAATGTACCATGAAACCCCATGTATTTATCATAAGAAACCTGCAACAGAGTCTGTAACACCGACCGTCCTGTGCTGGCCCGGGATGGCCGGTTAGACTTAACAGATACGTTGACCACCAAATGAAGCTAGGTGTTTAGAACTAGAACAGGGGTGTGAGAATATGGTTGGTTGTCTTCCTTATCTGTCAACGGTCATCATCACTGAATTATGGAAGTTTGGAGGTTTGACTCCAAAACTGGACACACATTTGAAGCACACTGGAATACATTCCCCTACCATTCCTCTACCGCCCAACCAATCTATGTTCATTATAAACTAAGTGAGCTTAGCATTCAAACAGTGGATGGCTCAGATTGTGTGTGTGTGTGTGTGTGTGTGTGTGTGTGTGTGTGTGTGTGTGTGTGTGTGTGTGTGTGTATATATATATATATTCATATTTGGCAAGCTGCACGCCCATTAAGACGAGGCACTTGTTCTTGCTTTATTAGCCGTTTAAAATAACTTTTTTCAATAAATATGGTCGCTACCTGATTTCAAAATAGACCTGCAGAAGACTGCTGACGTATAGAGACAACAGACAATTCATGAAGAGCATTGATGTTATCAAAGCATCGAAAGAAGACGAGCCTATATGAGCCTATATACTTTCTGCACAATCTGCATTCCTTCTAATTATTTTGCAGGGAATCAGAAACGATTTGGTTACTTTTTTTTTATCACATGATTGTGGCATTTCTTTACTCCATTGTTGTGTTCATGATACACTGTGGCCTCCTCCTTACATGTGTGCATGCATTGAAGTTAGTAGTATAGCAGTACATGTAAATCCCTTGATTTTACATTTCATTGTATGCTGTTACAGTAAGGACACAATCAAATGACTGGACCATGGACCAAATCTAGATATTATGTTGCCCATAAATGCACACATGATCACAAAAAACACATGGCATTGATCAACTACCTAATGACACGTTTAACAAATGAAAACACATGCACTTGGCTATCCAAAAGACTATGGATGGTCTAAACATTACACATGGCTTCCACTGGGTTTAGCCCAAAAGCAAACTAGGCCTAATGTTGCTGATGATGATTTGCTGATTATGATTCATTCTTCTTTCTCAAAGTGAACGGCTGTTACCAACATATTTGAATGTATTTATTTGCTACTAGGCCCTGCAGTCAAGACCAGGCCTGCATGTATACACAACTGGCTCTTAAATACAGATACGTTTCTACAAGTGTTTCGAAGAAGAACAACTGGTTGCCACATTTGGAGAGCTGTCATACTTGCCTCCACAAGCTCCCGACAGGTGTTTTTTTGGAGGTACAGTATCCATTTAATATGGTTTACTGATTACATAAACCCATGGATAATTACCACAGGACAACTGCCGTGAGTCACTATCATAATAGGTAATTATCTCAATTGTCATATGCGCTGCAGTTTGCTAGAAGGGGAGATGTTGCATGCAGTCCTTGGAGCAAACATTCTTAGAAACATCTGCGTGTATACAAGCACGCTTATGAAAACACAAACACTCACAGGTTTAATATATAGCCATACACAAGTATAGCAACACATTGGTGTGCCTCCAATCCAAGGCCCACATTACATTATTATTTCATTTTACATTAAATTCCCTGCAGAATTAAATGTTTTATCCAGGGTATGTCAATGCCTCTCATTTGAATTGGCAGTTCTGAGGATGTCAACAGGAAATATTACATTTTGGCAGATGCTTACTAAGCCACAGAACAATGGAGAACCTAATAGGCGTACAACTCCGAGACGTCTCTGAAGTGAGTGCAGTAATGAGTAACACTGCATTGTAAGAGGGTAATCCCGCCTCAACATCCCACTAAAGTGTGATTGTTGACACTCGTGTGCCCCCCATGACGACAATGTTGCCAATGTACACACACACACACACACACACACACACACACACACACACACACACACACACACACACACACACACACACAAGCTACGAGCTGCAATGAATGAAAGACACTAAGCACTTTTGTTGTTGTACCATTGTTGTTTTCCTACTCACCTTCAATGGAGATGACGTGTTCCCGGATCTGATTCTGCAGGGCTAGGTCATCGATTCGTTCGATCAGGTCGTAGATCGCGTAAATGTTTGGGTGAACAGATTCAAACCGATGGATCTCGGCTCTGATGGCCGCCGAGTTGGACAAAACAAACTGAGAGCCCCCAGGCCCGGGTTGGGCAGCCTGGCCTGATACTGTCCCTGAACCGAACTGACCAGCCCCAGAGCTTGCAGATGATCCGGATCCAAACTGGGACGGAATGGACTGGGGTACTTGAACAGGGACCGGCGCTGGTACTGTGCCTGGAGTGGGCATGGCTGGCTGAGACTGCTGCGAGATTCCGGACACGGACACTGGGACACTCGACTGGAAATTCATTTTGTTTTCACAACGCCTAAACTCTTTTCAAACGTGCAGACTATGAAATTCCAGCGATCCGAACGAAAAAATAAGTGCGCGTAAATTAGTGGTCTAAAGACGATCGGCGCAGAAGCATCAATACTTGGTCGCCAATTGCAACAAATCGCGGCTCTTGTTCATATTATTAAAACTTGACTTTGGTTCATTTTCCGTTATTGGCTAGACCTGTTCAGGGCCCCCTTTCTGTGGCTTAAAAAACCGCAATGCCTACCACTAGACACTCCTTTTTAGGAACACGCCGCTGGATCGTTAAGCCCGTTTTTCCCTAGTAGCTCAGTTTCGAAGGAGACAATGGGCTAGGATTCAACGCGGCGCCCTGGTCCGATGCCTTGGTTGCGTTCTTTCTGCACTGAAATGAAATAGCATTCGGTCCTCCTTGGTCCAAGTGGTCCCTGCCCAGCGCCCTCCTCCTCCGCATGTTGAAACGTCACCCACCGCGTAATTGTACTTGAGATGGGGGGGGGGAGGGTGTAATTCGATTGGGTGTGGGGGAAGTGAATAACACAACGTGCACACAATTATAATAACCTACCTGGAGATTATGTAACCAAAACAACACAACAACAACAACAACAAAAAACATGTATATTGCAGGAGATAATAATAATTAGCATATGCCACATGTACATATTAGCCTAGTGGTGCACATGGTGTTTTTTTCTTTGTCTACTGTCTTTGTATCGTGTGTCAAAACACGAACAATGATGCATTCTTTTACACACGCGTTGTCTGTCAGGAGCGCGTGCGCGTGTACACCAATAAATACACCGCGATTTGCAGGAATGCCATGCTTGCATAAGACGAATGAATGGCTGACACAAAGAGGCAAATAAATAAATAACTGCAACCATCATATTTGTTTAAATGTGGCATCCATTGCTTCAATGGATTATGCGCGTACATGTGCGCATACATGTGGTATCATATTTGTATTAGGCCTCATTGTTAAGACATTCTTAGTTCATGTAGGCTACAACTATTGGCAACAAAATATAGCCTATAGGGCTACACAGACAGACATATATATATATATAGACATATAGATAGATAAATAGTAGATAGATAGATCAATTGATAGATAGATCTATCTTTCCTCAAATTTTCCAACACATTATATTTAGGCATCATGGGTTATTAACAGGCAAGGGAGGAAGCCACCATGGTTTATCTCCAGCCGTCTGCTACCATCTGTTGACCAAATTAGGAACATCAACACTGCGCTCTTGAGGACTCGTCTTGTTACAGTCCATAACACACCATATAAACCATTTGTTTCCATGTGTAGGGTACAGGATACATCTCATTTCAATTCATTTTCAAAACTCACTTTTAGATCAACAAAAAAAGTTGATCACCATTCTGTGCATGCGCCAGTAGCCTATGTGTAGGCCTATGTGTGCATCTCGGTGTACAATTAATTTTGTCGTTCTTTCTTAAATGTATTCTGTCTTGATAACTTTATTTAAAAATGTGTATTATCCTTAACTCAGTCAGCCACAACTGAACGCCATATCCCGTGATATGAATTATGCAGCTCATTCTCTTGCCCATTTCTATGTATTAACAGATGGCAGTGTTGGCACTACCGTTTAGGCCTATATTTATATCATCGTTTCGTCATTGTCATCATCAACACTTTGTTAACAAAGGCATATCGATATGGTTTTGTTCCAAAAACAATTTGAACTCAACAGTTTGACATGAATGTAAATCTCTTTATTGTGTAATATTCACTAGGACACAGGCCTAATTCACAATCTCGTTTTCATTTAAAATGTTAACATTTTGTGTGTATTCAACAACTGTTGAGAGAAGGAGAGGACAATATAGTATGTAGCCTATTAAAGTATTATATATAGTATAGTATGCATATACTGTCTGTGTATAATAACATAGACTACTTATATTCTTAGATAATAGATAGATAGTTTAGTAGCATGAGTAAAAGTGTAGAAAAGAATACAAGTTTGAGCCTTGTCATCACTGTCACCGTTTTTTTTTGCTTATATAATTTCCTAGCTCCCTGTCAAACTAATGTAGAGGAGTCTCTATAAAGGGTATGCTCCGGGACATTAGGAGCTGCTATGAATATTAAAACCAGGGTAGAAGTTCACACAATGAAGTGAAGTCCACAGGGGCCCCTGTAAATTATTGATCATTTATTTTAACAGAGGACCCAATTCTAGCCTTCTACCTAACTTTATCCTCTGCTGAATAACTTCTTGGGGGCCAAAATGCTGTATAAATATTTAAAGTACCCTGTCAAAAAATTCAAATTTTGAAAGACTTGCATCCTTACAAGGTTCTGCAGTGTCAGCAGAACCTTGCAAGTCATTATCAAATACTAACTGGGAGAACAGGAGGATCCTACAGCATTGATAGTGGCATACGATTTCCCTGAAGATTGTGCATTTACTTACTGAACAGGAAAATATGTCGGCAATAATAACAATGATGCATTTTAATTACAAAAAAATAACACAATATGGCTTTGTTGTTGTTCAGATTGGCCTCCACTTGGGTATATTGGATACCCATACACCTGAACAATTGAACACATGTGAAGCATCACATACAAATGAAGGCGAGCAAAGACAATCTCTCTACACCCACACTTCTAATTTCATCATTGTTGTTGTTCATTTACTTGTAATGTGCCCATTTTTATCTGAACGGAACAACAGTTGAACTGAATTACATTAAGGACTTTTGCTATGGGGTGTTGTCAATGAAGTGCTACTTCACCACAGCCATAATTGCAGTTGGGGTGTTTAAATCCTATTCTTTAACTGCTGCTTTCAGGCACTTTGCAAAGTGCCCAGGGGACATTAGCTCATATTGCTCACAAGGGATAAATCAGCCAATAACAACACTGATGTTTATTAAAACATGCTCTTTAATGTCGTTTTCTGTGTCTGTCTTAGACCACTAACTTCTCTATCTGTTTACAACGTGGTGGTTCGCAGTTATTTCTTATGCTCCAGATGCCAGACCAACCTGCCCTACAAAAAGTATTTTTTTGAATCACTTGATTGCAGTTGTTTTGAAAATTGTCGTGGCATCTCAATTTCACTGGCACATGGAAACCTTAACAAAAATGTTCCAGCTCTTAATAATACAAAGGAAGTGATAATAGAAAAAGTGTTTACCATTTTTTAACAAAGCTTTTGAAACTGGACATTCATGGATGTTTAAGGTAATGAGAAAACTTTATCTTCTATTTTTGTCTTTTGTGTTTTCATAAAATAGCTGGCTATGCTGATATAATATTGTAAATACTATATAATGTATATAATAAATACATATAACAAATAAATAAGCAAATACATTAATGAACAAACACATAAATAGCACAAATATGATACTGTTATTTATCTAGGATACTATAGTTTCATTGTCCTAAAACAAGTCCTAAAGCAAGTGAGATGACGTAATTTCTTGCATTGCGTGAGGTTGACGCAAAAGCTGTTAATTCAGCGCTAGGTGGGAAAAATAATCATAAAAAAGTAAAGAATAATCAAATAACTCCGCGGCAAATCAGCAGTCAGTAACCTACTGCAGCCTCGGTAACCACACCCCTTCTCATGTTGCAGCAAAACACTGGACATTTTTTGTAATGTATTTTCCCAGAATTCCCATAGCTCAAATACAGTGACGACACCGATGTATGATGGGGAGTTTCTTCCGTGCGAGAATCGACTTTTTAGAACAGCTATCACGAATAGGCCGTAGATCTATGATATATATCTACGGCTATTCTGGATAGCCGTGTTTATATAGACTACCACAATTTACCCATCTTGTCTATAGATCCAACGACCTATCTGCGTGTCTGTCTATGTCAGACTATTTTGTATTTTTGTCTAAATGTCGATTTTATTTCCATATAATGCGACAGTATATGGAAATAAAATGTGATTTCTAAAACAAATAAGGTGTGTGAAAAAAGCATTATGTATGTAGTTGGTCAAATAAACTACAGCTCTCAGTGTAACGCAATGGGTGGATTGATCAATAACACAATTGAACTGATCGGTTACGCGTCGCCCAGCATCGGACGAAAACAACAAAATAGACAGTTATAGAAAAGGGTGTTAGCCTAGCTTGTAACGCGAAATAAACATCGCATGTTGCAGCTTCGGCACCGCCCGACACACGCTTGCTTTTGTTATAAATAGCAGTCATCGGGCAATATGAGTGCGTTGTTAATAAATACAGTTGTCAACGGACGCTAGCCACATTAAGCTAGTTTATTCTAGCCTGCCAAGTTAGCTCAATGCACGCCAAGATAAATCAGGTTAGCTTAGCGAGTGGCTAGCATTGTAGCTAGCTAACTCTTAGAGGTGGAGACCGTAACGGGGACGCGAGTAAACAAAGGTAAGAGCAACGAAACCAACGATACAAACATTGGTATACGGCTGTGTCTTTACATGTCATCGTTTGCCTATGTGACTATTTAATGTTACGCAGTCCAGTCCGCCCCGATCGCCACTCGGTGTATTAGTATAACCCGTACATTTGGTATACACAGCTTTAGCTTTAGTATTTAGCTCTCGTTGGCTAACGTTAGCTGTTAGGTGATAGGCAGTCGCGAGCGAATCCAGGCGGTGTCATTGACTTATGCTACTTGCTAACAGCTGCTGCTACCCCTTGCTTCTTTGAGGCCCCAAGTGACTGTAGTTAGTAGGTATTCGTACGTATTTATCCTGCAATTCACTGTTATGGTCGAAAGTTAAGTAAAGTTGGTCTAGCAATAGCAATTATTTAAGCCCACTTCTGTTAATCGCATGTAGGATTGTGCTAGTAAGTAGCCCCCGCAGTGTAACTACTTAGCACGGCTAATTAATCAATCAAATGTTTCACATTTGTATTTCCATTGCCATCAAGTCATAATTTTCTTTCTATTTATGCTTGGCTGGTTTCCTCTCAAAACGTCCACAGTGGGTTTTTTTCTCGGGCCTCATCGGCGTGTGGGGTTTCAAAGACCCTGACAGTAATCGATCATCTGTGTGTGACCCATTCTTATACAATGTATGTATGGTGTAATGTACTATAATAACATGCCTGTTACAGACGCTTCTTACTGCGGCCCAACGTGAACAACTTAACGCCGGTTCTGCTAACTTTTGTTCATGACGTAAAGCCGGTCAACTAGTAACTGTCAACAGTGACTCAGCTCCTCTAACTAATAACATGGTTACATGTTACATGACATGTTGACAATGACTGCAGTGTGGGTACACCCTTTCTCTCTCTAGAAATATAGTTGAAAGTTGAGAGTGTCGACCTGAGTAGTAAAGTATTCCCTTCTCCATAGAGAAAACTATACACATTTCCTTATTGCCCTTATCAAGTACTTTTTGTAAGGATTGTTAATACAATTTGCATGTTTTTTTCTCTTTCCAGGGTGGCTTTGAATGACTAAATGGTGACGAGAGGCAAGCCAGCAGACCTCTGGAAGATTCAACATGAAGCTGTATGTGTTCCAGGTTAACAATGGCAGCACACTGACATTTGACACTGAACTTGCTGTGCAAACGTAAGATTTATACTCTTCTTTTCTTTTCTTTTTTTTTAAGTCGGGATGTTTAAGCGACCTTATATTGTATGGAAATGCTGACCTCCTGTCGTTTTACTATTGCTAGTGTGCTGGACCTCAAACATGCCATCCAGGTCAAATATAAGGTTGCAACACAACATCAAGTCCTTGTTGTCAATGGAGGGGAGTGCATGGCTGCAGAGCGCCGGGTCTGCAGTTACAGTGCCGGCACTGTAAGTTGTCCATCCTTTTTAAAGGGATATTATCCTTGATATTATTATCCTTTGACACAACAAAACGATTTATTTGGTTATTCTTTGTTGTAAAAAATAAATGTATGTCACAGTACTACTTTGAATGTCACACTTTTTGTGACAAAGCTGGATTGTAGCCTCTGTCTCTATTTAGAACAAAAGTGTATTTGAAAAATGGAACATTCGTAAGTTTTAATTCATTGTCTTTAATGCTTAGGACACAAACCCCATATTCCTGTTCAACAAAGAGATGATCTTGTCCGACCGGGCCCCGACGATCCCCAAGACCACCTTCTCCATTGAGAATGAGATGGAGCTGAAGGTGGAAGAGTCTCTTATGATGCCAGCTGTCTTTCACACTGTTGCCTCGCGAACACAACTTGCCGTGGTAACGATAGACTTTTAGACTAATTGTCTCCTTTTAAAGAATGATTTAAAATGGAGCTCTGAATATACAGTGTATGCATGGGAGATGGTTTGAGATCATAATTCTTCTCTGCTTCCCCAGGAAATGTTTGAAGTTGCCAAGAAACTCTGTTCTTTCTGTGAGCGGTTGGTTCACGACGAACACCTCCAGCACCAAGGCTGGGCTGCTATCATGGCGAATCTCGACGACTGCACCCTGTCTTATCAGAAGCTGCTCTGGAAATATGAAAGCGCGTACACAAATTATCAACAAGACTTTGAGGAAATTAAATCAAAACTCACAAAGTAAGTATCAAGTTGCCTTCAGGTGGAGCAATGTGGATGCATTTCAAATAAACGGGCGAATGTCTAGCCACATCACCCAGCGAGCAGCAAACGGATTGTCATTGAACAGATAACGATGTTTATCATAGTACTTTAAAAAAATCTATGTACTTCGGTGTGCTTGCAGGCTCGGTACTGCAGTCTCTGTCATGGCCAAGATACCTTTGCTGGAATGTCTAACCAGACACAGTTACAGGGAGAGCGTTGAAAAGTCCAGCTCCACTCCAGACAAGGACTCTGACGAGACGGAGGAAGAGAAGTCCACCGACTCTATCCTTCGCGGCCCTCCGAGACCCACCACGTTACCCGCATCTTTCTCCGCCCCTGGGGCAACCGCAGCCGGCTTGCCTGAAGACCAGGGGACCAATGAGATGACGGACAGTGGCGGGCTTAGAGCTGCCCTGCAGGAAGACGACAACCCAGAGATGGCCATACCTCCCAACTTTAATGTAACACTACTGGACTGGATCAATGTACAAGACCGGCCCAACGACGTGGAGTCAGTCGTGAGGAAGTGTTTTGATTCCATCAACAGGGTATGTCGCTCTTTGGTCAATGCGCCTGTCTGTGTTAAATCGGCTGCATTTATTCTAATCTTCTATAAGAAAACGGGGGGGGTCCTTATTGATATGATATGTCTTGCAGCTTGACCCACGGATCATCCAGCCCTTCTTGGCAGATTGCAGAGACACCATTGCCAAATTGGATAATCAAAACATGAAAGCCATCAAAGGGCTCGAAGACCGGTTGTATGCGCTAGACCAAATGATTGCGAGCTGCAAGAAGCTGGTCAACGAACAGAAGGAACTTGCTCAGGTAAGCAGAACAAGGGAGCAGCACATTTCAAATTCCCTTTTCAAAGGCAGGAAAAAAGCATGTTTTTCTAGTTTATCTAGTTCTTTACAGTTTGTGAGTAATGCCTGTGCATGTGTGCTTTTTAACCTCGCAGGGATTTTTAGCCAACCAGAAGCGGGCTGAGAACCTGAAGGATACATCTGTTCTGCCAGACTTGTGTCTGAGTCACGCCAACCAGCTGATGATCATGCTGACCAACCACAGGAAGCTGCTGGACATCAAACAAAAATGCACAACTGCCAAACAAGAACTAGCGAACAATCTTCAAGTCCGACTCAAGTAAAGCATCAATTCATTGTTTTCTTTTTTTCCCTTTCATTTCCTGTATAGTTAGTGATGGACAACAGCATCTAAAAACGTAAAATAACAATATATCACAGAGAGATGTATCTACTACACACCTACTGACTATCTTGTCAGGGAAATGTCAAAAAATATATTAATAAACATCTTAAAGTGTAACCCCCTGTTTCAGCTGTAATTCGAACACTGAGATTTAAAAAAAAATTTGTTTTGGGCTGAGAGCTCTAGGAAGGAGGGGGGACATGTTATCTCCATGGTTACGACCCACGGCAACTTTGTGATAATTATTTTTGAGTGAGTGTACAGTAATTTGTCAACCGCTTGGCTACGTAGCCAAGAGGAAAAATGGACTCAACCCATTAAATCGGCTTGAAGGAAATCGATAAACTGAAATTGCATGAGATTGCAATGGATTTCATGGAACATCATTTTCTGATGCTTAATGCACACCTTTTGATAACCCTTAATAACATAATTAGAAGTAAATGACAGATTTCTGTTGTCCATCACTTTAAAGATGGTGTTAAGAGAGAGGTACTCTAAACACTGTCACAGTAAGTCTTGTTCGCACCAAGGCCGCACACCGGACAGTTAGTCAGAAACATGAACTTCGAGTAACCACCTCGTTTTTGTTTTTTGTTTCTGTACTCGTGTGTGTGCTACGATGTCCGCATCAGGTGGTGCTGCTATGTGATGCTCCACGCGGACCAGGACGGTGAGAAGCTCCAGGCCCTGTTCAGGCTGCTGGTGGAGCTGCTGGAGCGGGTGAGGGTGGTGGAGGCCCTCAGCACGGTGCCCCAGATGTACTGTCTGGCCGTGGTGGAGGTGGTCCGGAGGAAGATGTTCATACGTCACTACAGAGAGGTACAGTACTAGCAGACCGCTGCAATGTGGTGGAAAAACACTTCAGTCAGGGTCAATGGTGTGAGGGCATGGGCAGGATAGCACTGTTTCAGATTTCAGATTTAGAATCTAGATGGCAAACTGCACCAGAATTACCTCTCGCAAGTTGAATCACAACTTCAGAATTGGCAGTAATGTTGTTTATTTTCAAATTTGACCTTATTTATTTTAAGCCAGTGAAGTGGATTGTTTTGCTTTGATTTAGCCAATGTGCCATATTTTATAGTGTTGCAATTCCCCACCACACAGATGGATGAATTGACAATGGTATTAATTAAATGAATACTGACTTTATGAATTCATAGTAGAAAAAGTCCACAAGATTTGGCAGCCACAATCTTCAGACATGAGCTGAGCCATTAGCAAACAAGCTGAGAAAAAGCCATCTCCACATGTTCTTATTAAATTAACTAACTGAAATAGTAGTTATATTGGCAAGAATTTAACCTGTCATGTTCTCTCTCTCTCTCTCTCTCTCTCTCTCTCTTCAGTGGGCATGTGCACTTGTAAAGGATGGGAAGCAACTTTACGAGGCAGAGAAGTTCAAAAGGGAAACGTTTGGAAAACTATTTAGTAAGTATGCATTGACGAGTCTTGGTTGATACATTTCTATGTGTCTCAGTGTAGGATACCCCCAAACAATATTTCCATTCCTAAATCATTTCTTACTTTCAGGGAAGTCGTTTCTCAGAAACCGTCTGTTTAGAGGACTCGATTCATGGCCTCCGACATCGTTTTGTGTAAGTCCGAATTTCCACCCAACAAGTCCATAATGTCCAGATGGTCTCTGCTCTGATTTCTAACGGTTTTAATTGAACTGCTGTTGGTCTCAGACGCGTAAGCCCAGAAGGTTTGACTATGAGCTGCCGGACATCTCCCTGGACGATCTGCACTACCTTAAGTCATGCTGTCCCACAGAGGTGCAACCCTTCCTCATGTAAGTAACGGCCCTGAATCACGCAAATGATTACAGACGTGGTGGATGTGGCAGTGATATCCTATACTGTATGGGTGGACGAGTTATCTTGGTTATCTCATCTCTAGTCGTTTCATGGACGCTTTTAAGAAGGTAAACATGATTTTATTGAGACAACGGATAAAATGTAACTGTCTTCAATACATCTGGAGTCGGGGGTGTAATACTTTGTTTAGATTATTGCGCCAATTTAATATTTTTAATTTTTTTGTATTTTATTTATGAATTTATTGATTTTCCTCAGGGTTCCCACGTTGTGTGACTTTGACCCGTTGAATCGACACGTGGAGATGCTGCACCAGCTGGTCCAGGCCGCCCAGAGCATGGACGAGATGTCCCGCACCATGACCGACCTGCTGAACGAACAAAGGGTACGGACGAACTTCTGGATGTTATAATACCCTTTTCATCTACGTCACTCGCATAGCGGCTGATGGGTAAATTATGAATGGCGTATAGTAGGGATAATCCTGACGACTAATTTCCCTGACAGTTAACCGGATGTTTTGTGAACGACTAGTCTAAAATAAATGAAATGCCTAGAAATCTGTCAAAATTTAGCACATTAAAATCAAAGAGGCCAAACATTGTCAGACTAAAACATTGTGTGTGTTATAAGAGCTATTTGAAATGCTTGCTTAATGTTTTTGTAATGAAATCCTTTAACGTTGGTTAATTATAGAGAAACAAAAGCATTTTAACCAACTAGTATTCCTGGTGCCGACTTACAAGCGCAGCAACGACCAATCGACTAGTCACGACCATCCCTAACGTATAGAGAGAGCAGAAGTAGCCGGTGGGGGACGTGGCGCATAGCCATGGGCTGCTTTGTTTGCTTGCTCCCATTCTTTGAGATCTCAAAGAATATCTTGCTCACTTCAAACTCAAATTCAACAAATGTATTCAAGAGGTGTTTCATATTTTATTATATTTGAATAACCTAATAGCTATGTTCTTAATAGTTGTTGTTTGATTATTGTTTCTGTATTAATTTTCCTTCCAGGCATCCTGCAGCCAGAGGATGACCCCGGGGTCTGAGAGCACCCCTGGGACCACCACCCCTACCTCCTCCTCCAAGATGCCCTCCCTCAACCTGAAGAGCCCCTCCGGCCAGCCCCTACCCGTCCCGGCGCCACTGGAGGACCTGTCCCCGGACAGCATCGACGCCCAGACCTTTGACTTCGAGACCATCGGCCACCCCAACATGGATCCCCTGCTGCAGCAGGGCTCACTGGATCTGGACTCACTGGCGGAGAGCCCCGAGTCGGACTTCATGTCTGCCGTCAACGAGTTTGTGATCGAGGGCGCCTTGTCCTCGCCCGACCCCATCAGCGACCCCATGAGTCCGGAGATGATGGTGGAGTCCCTGTACTCCTCGGTCATCAATGCCATCGACAACAAGCGCATCCAGGACACCACCACCATGGAGATGGAGAACACCAAGATGGCCGCGCTGATGCAGGTGATCGAGAAGTACCGCCTCGCGGCGGAGGAGTCGCAGTACAACCTGAGGAGCGTCAAGGACGACCTCTGCCACTTTCGAGGCCTCGTGCTCAAGGAGCAGCGAGACTTCGGCTTCAGCCTCAAGTCCATGTGCTCGGAGGTCCACTGCGTCGTGGATGGCCTGCGGCAGGCCCAGGAGCTGGAGACCCGGGAGCAGCACCAGGGTGAGCTGCACCTCCTCCGGCAAAAGCTGGAGATGCAGGTCCAGGCCCTGGCCCAAGATAACCAGATCCATCAGAACAGCGTGAGAGAGGTGCAGAGGGCCATGCTGGAGCTGGAAGCTCTGCTGGGTCACAAGCAGGGGGAACTCGCTCGGCTGGAGAGTGAAAGGGAGCGGTGGGCCCAAGCGGAGGCCAATCAGACGGAGAGAATGCAAGCGCTGGAGCAGACCATCCGTGATCAGGCCGAAGAGATCCAGAGTCTAAATGCCTCCAGAGGCTCGTTGGAGGGCCAGCTAGAGAACCTGTGCTCCGAGATGGAGCAGAGCCGGCAGGACATCCGGCAGGAGCTGGAGGGAGCGGAGAAATCTCACCTGAAGGAGCTGGAGGACAAGATGAGCCGGGAACACAAGGGCCAGCTGGAGCTCCTCTCCGGGGAGCACCGGGAGGTGCTGGAGCAGCTGAGCACGGAGCTCCGGGACAAGCTGAGCGAGGCGGCCGCGTCCCACGCCGCCGCCGTGAGCCAGAAGAATGACCAGATCGGCGAGTTGGAAGCCCGCACCGCGGAGTTGGCCGACCTCCGCTGCAAGCTGGAGGTGGAGCTGGCCCTCAAGGAGTCCGAGGCGGAGGAGGTGAAGCGGTCGCTGGAGGAGGCCAGGGCGCAGCAGGCCGAGGCCGTCGAGCTCCGGGTGGAGGCGGAGACGAGCACCCTGCGCAAGGAGCTGGCCGAGCTCGGCCAGGAGCTGCGGCGGAGGAACGAGGAGCACGAGGTGGGGCTGACGGAGCTGAGGGCTCTGATGCGCAGGGAGAAGGATCACTGCATCTCGGAGCTGGTAGACCGCCACGAGGTGGAGAGCGGCGCTCTGCGCGGCGAGGTCTCGTCCCTGCAGCGTCGGGCCGTGGAGGTGGATGGGGCTCACGCAGAGTGGCAGGAGAGGCAGCAGTGGGAGCTGGACCAGCGGGTCGCCGCCCTGTGCCAGGAGAAGGAGGAGCAGCTCAGGCGTTTCCAGGAGCAGGAGGAGGACTTGATGACTGCCATTGGCAACATGCGGGCAGAGAACGATCTGCTCTCCCAAAGGCTGGAGGAGGAGCAGCAGCAGCGGCAGGTGGAGGCCCAGCAGAGCAGAGAGAGAGAGGAGGCCTTTAATGTTCCAGATGCCATTAAAGAACTGGAGGGGCAGAAGAAGGAGCTGGAAACGAGACTGTTAGACAAAATTCAAAAACTTGAACTTCAGGAGAGCCAATCCTTGAACAGGTCAGTGTTTTGAAATAAAAACATAACACTTACACTTAAAGGGGAACTTCGCCGCTTTTCAACCTGGTTTGTAGCATTCCAATGTGGGTAGTATATGCAAATGAACGATGTTTACCTTTCCTCCATGTTGCCTGCACCCAGATCTCCCCGCTACTCTTGTCCGCCGATGAGCTTAACCCAACAAATGAAGATTTTGCATCTGTGCTGAGCTGCGCCCCAGAGACACAGGGCGCATCGGCAACAACTGCAGGCTTTTTTTTTCAAACTATATCCCTGATGCGGATAGATAGAGATAAGGTTGAAAAGCAGCAAGTTATCTTTTAATCTACAAGATGAACATCCTTTTCTATTGGTTTCTCATTCAACGGATTAGCTGCCGTGGAACTCTTAATCACTATTGTGTAATAGTACGTTAGTCAATTATACCCCAAGATAAGACGTACCAAGATAGGCTAAAATATTCAGATAGTATGAAATAACCCCCCCCCCCCCCCCCCTTATTATCGTTCATCTGTTGTCATGTGTTTGCTGAATGCTCGCCTGGCCCTGCTGTCTGTATAATCTAACTAATCCCCCTCGATCCACGTTGTCCAGGGAGGAAGGGCTGTCCCTGCACGCCGAGTCCGCAGCCTCCCCGCTGTCCCTGGACTCCGCGCTGCAGGAGCGGCTACAGCAGGAGAGGGCCTCCCTACAGAGCCAGATGGAGCTCCTGGTGAAGAGGAAGGACGAGGAGATGCAGAACCTCAAGACGTCACTCATCGCCGAGCAGCAGGTGTGTGTGTGTGTGTGTGTGTGTGTGTGTGTGTGTGTGTGTGTGTGTGTGTGTGTGTGTGTGTGTGTGTGTGTGTGTGTGTGTGTGTTTTTTTTTATTTTTTTGTGGTTTTTTTTTTTATGTTTTTTTTTTTTTGTTTGTTATTGTGTGTGTGTGTGTGTGTGTGTGTACGTCTGTCGTAATTCTAGACGCGTACACACGACATGGAATGCTGTGGTGGACCTTGTGTATACTTGAGAGTTGCGAGCAGGGTCATTTAGCACCAGTGGTTGTAATTGAGCGAGACGACGCTAAACATGCTGCCTACGTCACAGTAAATACACTATATAAACACTATATAATACACAAATACACAAGTGCAGCGCTGGAAAGGAAAACAACTTTTCTTGCTTTTGTAAAAGACAATCAAAACATCATTGAAGTACATCTCTTTAGTCTTTTTGAATTCGTCATCACTACGTCAGTGACCCCTAACATGACTAATTAGAAGGTCTGCGTTTTGCTCCCCCCGTCTCCCTCCCTGCAGACTAACTTCAACACGGTGCTGACCCGGGAGAAGATGAAGAAGGAGCAGATCATCAACGAGCTCACAGACAGCCTGAGGACGGTCACCCAGCAGCAGGAGAAGGACAAAGGTACGTTCACGATGCTTGGTGTGCCCCCCCCCGCCCCCTGCAAAGAGGGCTTGTGGAGGATGATTTGCAAGATGCAGTTTGTGTTTAAGTGAGTAATGTATGCTTTGGATATGGGGATTGCACCCGGAACCTTTTCACAACATTGCTGAAAAGTACATTTGAGTTCCACTGCGTCTCGATTCCTGTGAACGGCTAGTGTGCCTGGTGGTAAACGGTCTCTTCTCCTGCCCTCTGTCTCTCTCCAGCTCTGATCGAGACGCTCTCTGAGGACCGCGCCAGCGTCATGCAGGAGAAGAAGCACCTGGAGGAGGAGCTCAACCGCATGCGCAGCGCCGCCCTCATCTCCTCCGCCTTCCTGACCCCGCAGCAGCCCCCATCCGCCCCGGAGACCTCCGACGTCGGGGCCACAGCGGCAGGGTACGCCTCTGAGTTCCCAGGCGACCCGGAGCGACCCGGAGCGGCCATCCGGGAGGACGAGCACGAACGGGTGGACTCGGCGGTGGAGGCCAGCATGGTGACCATGCAGTAAGCACCCGCCCCAAAGTTTTACTGTTAAATACGTGCTGGGCATAAAGGATTTCCCCCACCTTCAGCCTAGCCTCTGAGTCTTATTGTGGAGTCGCAGAGATATGTGTTTTTCTTTGCATGTTTAAACGCACAGGAACTATGTCTCATGCTATATCGTCGTGTAATAAGCGTATTTATAGTTTATAGTATGTAGTTTGGGGACTATACCGTAGTCCCCAAAGTTGGGCTCATTCGAGTTTGTTGCAAAACTATAACTGCCTTTGCAGAGTTACTGCATCTGAGAAATGTACAGCATATAATCACACTAATGAACCCACGCTTTCAAAAAGTATGCGCCAGCGGACCTTCATGGAACCTAAATGACTCCTAGGGGATTTAAGAAGTTCAAACTTGCTCAGCCACTTGCTCAGACCTTCATTTGTAATTTCACACATTCGTACAGGAATCGATTAAGAATTACACACTATGTCTCTCACATCCATGCGGAGCATTTTAAAGGATTTTGCCGTACATGACAGGAAGATTCAGTGAGGGCAGTGGAGGGCAGACTAGGGTTTGACCGAGTTTGTTTCTGATGACTACATTTTGTCTGGTTAGTCTACCCTTAAACCACAAAGACAATACACTGATGAGAATTCTTGATATTTCTCAGCGAGAAATATTTGTTTTCTCTTCCTAGTGATAACGTCTTGATGACAGAGGAGAAACAGCGGATAATCTTGCTTGAAAGGGTAAATACGCTACTACTCCTACTACCCTTTTATATTATGGTTCTCTATGGCACAACCGGCTGTCCTTTCTCTTGGTCATGTCTAAATGAATGCTGTCGTTGTTTTCTTGTGTTTCTTGTGCAGACGTTACACATGAAGGAAGAAGAAAACAAGCGTCTCAGCCAGAGACTGGTAGGGGTTGTTAACTCTTCTTTAATTAGTGCTTTGTGTTGAGGTGCTATGTGGCTGATGCTACTGCCACTGGGTGGCAGTAGCATCAAAGACAAATGAAATGCCTCAGGACAAAATGAGCCCAAAGTGAAAAATAAATCATGAAAGTAAATCAATGTAATGTAGTACACACTTTGATCGTGTTTTCCTGGGTAAAATTTGTCCTGGGTAAAATCCTGTTATATGTCAATCTACTGTATCGATTCACATGGCTTTAAGCCACGTTTAAACCTTCAGTCCAACACCACGATACACACTTAAAGCCACAGTGATGACTAATGCAAACCTGGAGCTCTAATGTATCCATAATTAATGTTGTTCTCCCCCCCGCGTCTAAATCTCTTCACATTAGATGTCCCAAAGCATGTCCTCCGTCTCCTCCCGCCACTCCGAGAAGATCGCCATCAGAGAGTAAGTGGAGAGCGCTTCGACACTACGGTTCAACACACGGGGGCACGATAGCGTAGCGGCTAGGGTGTGTTTCGACTCCCGGCCGAAAGGTCCCGGGTTCGATACCCGACCCCGCTCCTTACTGACATGTATGTCACTGTAAGTGAAGCGGCGTGTTGTCTTCTTCACGTGTTCCCATCTGTCATGCTTGCTTCTTACTCTCCCCTCGTCTCTCTCTCTCTCTCTCTCTCTCTCTCTCTCTCTCTCTCTCTCTCTCTCTCTCTCTCTCTCTCCCTCTCCCTCTCCCCCCCTGCTGCTGTAGTTTCCAGGTGGGCGACCTGGTGCTTATTATCCTGGACGAGAGGCACGACAACTACGTGCTGTTCACCGTGGGCCCCACCCTCTACTTCCTCCACTCTGAGTCTCTGTCCGCTCTGGACCTCAAGCCAGGTCTGTCCCGTGTACACGCTGCTGTTTGTGTGCCTGCTGTAAACTGCCAGTGAATTGGCCCTAAAAGGCTGCGATGGGTCATGATTTCTGTCTGCTAAAACGGACGTAAATACGGTGTGAGTGTGGACAGTTTGTAATGATTCCATGTCTATGTATTTGTTTGTATATACGTTGTGTATTTTACATGATGAGTATATGTCTACATATTTATTTTCCGTATGTATTTATTTATATATGTGTTTTTAAGCTTGATATTGCAACTCTCTGTTGTGTTCATTAAAATATAAGCGCGGGTGTAATCAATTCTTTGTCTTTACTTTCAGCGTCGGGGGCATCAAGACGACCATGGGTTCTTGGGAAAGTGATGGAAAAGGAATATTGTCAAGCGAAAAAGGTACAGCGTGGACATGAAGAAAATCTAGAATGGCCTTTATTGAGATCTGGTGTATCTGGTGCGACTAGACTCCGCACATAAGCATGCTGTTGCTCGGTGTTGACAGCTGCCAGGTGTTTTGGTCTTACCCAAGCCTTGTCTGTTTCGTCTCCTTGCAGGCCCTGAACAGGTTCAAAGTCCCACTGGGAACAAAGTTCTACCGAGTGAAAGCTGTACCCTGGAACCGGAGAGTCTAAGTAGCCCAGTGGCGAGCTATAATGTATGTAATTTATTGCATATTTCTTCTGAATTTGAAGTGAATCTCTACTTCATAATTGAAAGACCTTGAAAATTGAATGAAGCTTGTCATACCTTTTTTGCTTTTTAAAGCTCCCATCTGCTTCCACTTTTCTGTTTCTTTTTTTTTTAAACTCACGTTATTGTGGACCAAACGTTATTACTTTATTAGGGTGTCACCCTATACACTGGCGTAAATGCCTTTTTGACCTGTGTGTGTGTGTGTGTGTGTGTGTGTGTGTGTGTGTGTGTGTGTGTGTGTGTGTAAATTGAACAAAAGTATTTGGATGTTCATATTAGTTTTCATTATCAACGATTGTCCTTTTTTTTGTGGTAAATACTGTATGATTATCGGCATAATTAAAAATGAAAAATATACATTTATTATAAATGTTAATGGAGGAATGTTCATGGCATGCATACTGATATTTTTTATTTTATTTACTTATCCAGATAAATGTCGTAGTTTGAAATATGTAGTTAAGGCTGTTTGTTACTCACAAAGCAGTATGGCGCTCCGGTAGTACTGAGATTTACATTATGACAGACGTGGCCGTGACCCGTCGTCATTGCAATCCTTGAAATGCACTTTCAAATAAACCCCCCCCCCCCCCCCCCCCTTTTTTTTTTTTTTTAAAAGGGAGGG
>OOFB01036458.1:4828-17198 GCA_900323305.1 Trachyrincus murrayi
TTTTCTTCATGCTAAGTGAGGAATATGTGTTATCTTGGTTGACAATAGGTGGCAATAATACACCCTAAGAGGTGTCCAGTGTGTCAATAAGAAGAAGAAGAAGAAGAAGAAGAAGAAGAAGAAGAAGAAGAAGAAGAAGAAGAAGAAGAAGAAGAGGAAGAAGAAGAAGAAGAAGAAGACTGCCAACACCACAATCATTTAAGAGTTCAGTTTTACCTATGGCGTCAGAAGTGTCGACACATAACGTAATCAAATACACTCTGTAGTTCCTCAACGAGCACATGACGTGCGTGTCTTTCTCTCACCTGACGGTGGCGGTATTGAGCCGTGGAGCTCCTCTCTCGGACACGTCCAAGCCTCATTAAACCGTACAGAATAAACCCTTTGTAAACGGCGATGGCGTTTTATTTACCCCTGCCCTACAAAGACCATCCAAGGAGATCAATCACGCTTTCAAAGTCACGATCGGTCGCCGGACTCGGCCCGCAAAAAGGTAAAACGCTACAACTTCAGTGTACTTTTAACGTGACAGTATGCGGTGTAAAACACCGTCAGCTCTATATAGAGCTAGGATTAGTTATGAGTGTAGCTCCTTCGAGAACTATGATCGCTGGTTTACCGTAAGATGCTTTACCTGGTGTTGCTGGTGTGTGGCTCTTTCGACGTTGACGGGTCTATAGGGATCGTGGTACCTGCTTTCACTCTCTAACATATGTCCTTCCAACTCGTAGCGATTGACATAATGCTCGTTTACTGGTGGTATTGCGGCTGACATGTTTTCGGTCAGGAGAGATCCAGTAAAGTCGGAAAGTGGCGACGAATAAATTAACCATACACTGTATGTGTAAACATAACACGGAAAACGAAACAAGCGATGGACTGGCCACCTTCTTCCGCGTCACGTGGGGAGTAGCGTCACTAGAAACGAGGCAAATTAAAATCCTTTAGAGGAATAAAACTTTGTCTCCGTGTCATATGCTTTATAAACCAGATTATAGTTGTATCTAATGGTTGTGCCACATACAGTAACAGGTGTAACGTATCATGATTTGACTTGTTATTGAATAGGGTCATATGCTTACATGAAAGATGGAAGAATAGGAGAAACATATCTCTTATATAGGATATTCAATATATGTTAGACTCTTAATGTAGGCTAAACCTACAATAATGTTGATGTTGTGGACTCTCACTATAAAACGCAGGATACAACTCTTTTTTTTTGTAACCTGCTTAATCCCTGCTAATCTTTGCTGGAGTTTGTGCTGTGGAGGGAGAGCCTGGAGTGGGAATATAAAGCTATGAAGAGCTTCCGTAAAGTTGGAGCTCCACTGTTGAAGGATGTATCTGCTTTTATTTGTTCACATTTTCCAAAGTTCTTTCCTGATGGTTTGTTCTTATCCCTCCAAGTGCTTCTGCTCTAATGGAAGCAAAGGCATGCTGGAGCTCAGGTTGTGTTGTGTTAATGTTTATTTTAGCACTTGCATTAAACATTCTGTCTATTCGATTCATTCTGCAGCAGCATTTCATACATGTTCAGCTCGGCCAATATTGTTATTATAGTTAAGTTATCATGAACTCCAATCCATGCACTTGCTGGAACAAGCTGAATTATTGTTATAAAAGTATTCCTTCCTGCATGCAAAATTACTAATATAATATCTTAAACAGCTGAAAAGTATTTGGTGGTCACCTGATAATTTTTTCATTTTGCATAACTGTCTGTATTGAATTTGTATATGTGTATGGAACCTTCTATTTTTTCAAATATGTTACATGGCTGCAATGCAGGGGCCCTGGAGTGCTGTATGTTCCCGCCAATGCTCCTGCTGACAGTCAGGAAAACACCTTCATATCCGGAGTGCCCCGGGTGGCCTTCTACAACCTATATGACCTATAACTCCATCACATCTATCCACCCCAGCAGCTTCCTTAACCTGAAGTCCCTGCACGAACTTCGACTGGATGGGAACCTCTTGTCCGCCTTCCCCTGGGAGGGCCTGAGGGACATGCCCCGCGTCTGCACAGTAACCACCTATCTAGTCTCCCTGCCCATGCTGCTGTATTCCTGCCCAACATAACCTACCTAGATCTCTCCAGCAATAGGTCTGTCTATATGCAAAAAGAAAATATTCATCAAGCTATTACTAGGGCTTATATAACAAATAGAACCTTGTTGTTTTTAGAGAGAGGCAAAATCATATGTATCTTGTACTTCCAGTTTCCTATATTATCTGGTTCTAACAGCTCCGATATCCTCTCCTCCTCTTCTACTATTTCCTCCTTCTATTGTTTCTCCTATTTTTAGATTAACTATGTTGCCTGCTGAGCTGCTAAACCTTCCCACTAACTGGTCAAGAGGGTGGGCTTGTGCAAAGAAAGATTTTAGGTACAATATGCATTTGAATATTCTACTATTCACTATTTCTAGTTGTAGGCTCCTGACCTCACATATGTTCATGCTTCCCAGGTCTCCATGACAATACTTGTTCGTGTAACGGCGAGATTTCCATGGTCAGGCCCTTTTCCATATACCTCGGAAGCCTTGTGGTTCTGATTGACCAGATGTTGACTTGCAGCAGATCACACCAGCAGCCACAACAGTCGTTTCTTCACTTGGCAGTAATGTAATCCTTTGCTGGGATGCTACTGGCTACCCGACACCAACTCTGACTTGGATCAAAACATCAGCCTACTCTGGTAAGAAATCAATATGCAGAGATAATGTAACAAAACAACAAACAAAACATGTGACTCGTGTGTTATGGTTTACTGCAGGATGTTGTCAACATGACACCCCTGAAAACATTGAACAGTTACCGAGAGAGTTGTATATGTTTTCAAGATTCAAGATTCAAGAAGACTTTATTTATCCCGAGGGAAATTAAGGTGCAACAGTTGAAACAGGGGGGAATAAATGTACACTAATATACTTATACTAAATAACAAACAAACTAAACTAAACTAACAACTAAGTATAAATAAATATAAACTAAATGAAGTCTAAATGAAGTCTAAATGTATTGACAGGTGAATTTGAACAAATTTACAACAATTACAGTAATATGTAGGTATATACAATATACAACAATACGTATAGTGCAATTTAGCAGCAATAGAATACTAATATTATTGTGTAATGTGTGTGTGGTGGTCAATTATATATGCAGTTTAGGCAATTATTAGACTTTTTTTTTTATCCAAAGCAACTTAAAGTGATTTGTTTAGATGCATTTAATTTAAGAGCAGGTAGGGGTTAGGCACCTCACCCTAGGATGCCTACAGGTAGACTAGACATTATTATATATGATTACATGTCTAAGAGACACACCTGTCACAATTTGTCTCAATGTATCTTGTGCATTTCCATTACCAGAAAATTAACAGGCTAGGTGATTTGGGAGATTTTTATTCAGAAAAAAACTACGTTTCGGTCAGACTGAGACTCACTTCACTCTAAAATCATCAGGATAGGCCTAACCAATTTTTTATTGTATCATAGAAATATTAAATCATCCATAAAACAACTTTATAAAGTTTTAGTTTTTAGTTGTTGTTTTGCTGTGTTCCAAGAGTTTCACATCAGAGTGCATCGCAATTTTGACCTGAATGTTTTGACCAGTTATGCAGGCGTCCCCTGGAGTGGGACTACGTTGGTCCATCATTAGCCTGAGTGGACTGTCACAGAAGGACGCTGGACAATACCACTGCCAAGCACGCAACATGGTGGGAATGGCTGAAGCAATCATCAGGCTTAAGGTGGTCGGGGTGATTGGAGATGCCCATCCTCCTCAGATGAAGTTGCCAAAAATTCGGCTGGAAACATCATCCAGATACAATTTAGTGAAATTCCTTCAAAGATTTTGCCACCAGTACATTTTACCCCTGGAACTCAACAGATTAACCTTTAAGAAAGGTCACACCGCAAACTTGCAATACCAAGAAAAGCACTGTCACAAACTAGGAGCTTGTAAATATAGATGAAACAGCTTAAAATAGAGCTGTTAGAACAACTTTACACTACTCAAGACCTCAGGAAATTATTCTGTCCTTTTGTCAAAATAAACAATTGTCCGATATCAAAGCAATTATACCAATATTAAACAAATTACCCTTTAAACTAAACTATGGAAAGTATATTTCTGCCAATTCAAGTACTTATGGAAGTATGCATTATAGTTGGTTTATATATTATATTATATTACTTTTGAAGTAAAAGAACATGTTGAAGTATATTGCTTTATATATAAGTAATATAATAATATATAAGTATATTATATATTGAATACTAATATTTAAATATGTTTGATCAGGTGTTTGGCGATTTAGTCAGTTAGTATAGCTTGACTGCATACAAATTAATCTCAATGTCAGTTAAAGTCTGTGTAAAGTAAATTCAGTGATTTGTTTCACATTAAACATCATGAATATCAGAAAAAAACATCAGAAAATCATGGCTGAAGACATGTGAAAAGACTGTGAACTATGTAATACTGAATTGTGGAGTTAGACCGTTGAACAGTTTTTCATCCTTTCTGTGTTCAGGATTTTTTGGGCGGGTCTGAAAGCTGTCTGTATGTAGCCGAACCAAGTGGCCTCTTCATCAGGTTCAACTTTGATAGATCAATGATAGTTGTGTCAGACTGAAAAACATTCTGGGGTTTTTCACGGAGCAGAGCTGAGCTCTGCATTTAATCCATGGAATGCCAAATATGCCAATATTAAATAAATCATTAATTAATTAATAACGAATTAATTTATTAATTAAAATGCAAAATATATACTTAAATAAATAAATGCAATGCATTTAATGATCTATTTCCACATGTATTTAATTATTTCTCTGTATTTATTTATTTCCATGTGTATTTCATTATTTTAAAACCTAACAATGCTATTTTAAAACCGATTCAAGTTTGTAACTAATTTCTGGCGGAATAAGTACTCACCATTCAGAAAAATCTCAATCAGGGCTGGAGGCAGCAGGTACATCCCTAGTAACATAGGTCAATGACGTTCTTTATCCTCTTTCAGCAATTGTCCTGTTCTTTATGCAATCTTTTTGGATTATATAGTTGAAATGTGTTGTAGAATACAGTTGATTTAGGATTTTAACTCTCTTGAGTCCCCCCAATATGAAAAAACATCCCATGATGCATTCTGATGTACACTCTATAGAGAGCCTAAGTCAATTGTTGCAGCTCTCTTGTGATTGGTTGAGAATCAACAAGGCTCATGGGTAGTGTAATAGATATCATGGAAACGAGTGAAAGTTACAATATACAGTAGGCCTACATATTCTCAGCAATTAAGATACAACATTTACATTTATTGGTTGTAACAGTAAAATAATGAAATAATTTCTTGTGTGAAATCTCAGCTAAATGCCCTAAATGTAAATGTCAATGTCTTGTCTCGTCACCAATTATGAACCTACGTGATATGGTGTGGCTGTAATTACTGGTAGAAGGTTTTTCAATAGGGGTTTAACATGAGAGAAATCGGAGTGGAACCACACTGCTCAGGTCTGTACAGACAGGTAAATGTGTGTAGTTCTTAGGCTACTAATCTTTAACACACTTCCTCCAGTGAGAGACAGCTGGTAGTCTTTGGACTGGAAATGCTGCCTGTTACTGTAAACTCTGGTCCTTCGTCCATTCTAATCCTTATAATCCACTTCTTCCTGGTGTCCTGATTGTTTGGAAACTGCTGGAATGCAAAATGTTTTCTTTTGGAGTTAAAACAAAAAGGGAGCTACAAAAACTGAAAGTGACTATGACTCGCCACCATTGTTGTTGTTTTTTAACCTTTTTATGATGCATTCTATGCGACAAACCCGAAAAAAAACTGGAAGTGTGGGTCCCATTGCCTTGTCTCAAGAATGTAATTTTGACATGTCAATATGTAATTTGACAACTGTATAAATATATTGGAGAGTTGTCTCCGCCCGCCCCCTACTCCCCAGACTCGAAGCTCACACGTGTTGCCAGGTTGAGGACACTGAACGAACACGAGCACAAGACGAGCCGAGCGCAAGATTAAGACTCCAAGATTTACCCGTGATTTAGCACGCCTGTGGTCATGGAGCTTTTTCAAAAGAGGACGAGGCTTTTTAGGTGGTGTAGAATCAATTACAATCTCAGTTGATCCAATTCGTTTGTTTGCTTCCATGGCTCCAGCACGTTGTCTTTTTCTGCCAATTTGTTTCATATCTGGCAACCCGGGGTACTCTGAGAATAGTAAACACAGGCCAAAACAAAAACAGATGTTCCGGCCCGGCATCGACATTTCAAAGGAGGACATACTGGCTGTTGCATTGTTGTCGGAGAAGCCAGTATTTGACTTAGTCTTGACTTAGTGTTTCCTTAGTCTCTGATGACCTATCATGGTCATTTTATGATTTAGTACAGTACATTTATTACATATATCACCTTTAATTGTATTTGACGCTATGAAACTTTATTTAGAAGGAAAGGCCGTTGCCATGTCATAGTTCCTGTGTCATAGATAGACTGACCTGTCATTGTGTGATTATTTTTGTTAGTTAGTTATTGAGAAAATATGTTACGTTGTTACACATTCATATTTTGTAGTCATTTTAAAGTGTAATTGATTGTGCTGGGCGGACAATTGACAAAAGTTGTCTACATTGCGTTGTGCATGGTATCAAAGCAGTTAGCTTTTACCTGTAGACATAGCTTAGCAGAGCGTGTGGTGAACGTTTGGAGAGGTTTTGAGCCGGGTTTCTGAGTAAGTAGATTAAACTAAACTGTAGTGTGAGTGGGGCGTGGCTTGGCATCGGGTTGCAAACAAGGGAGGCGGGGTGGCTAATTCCCGGGATCAATGCAGCTGGGGGTGGTGAGCATAATGAGTCGAATGTGTATACACATATATATATATATATATATATATATGTATACACACACATACATACACACACTGATCTGTGTGTTTGCTCTGCCCTCAGTGAGACTGGTTTCTGTCACGACCGCAAGTTGGAGAGCCGGCGAGCCTCCAAGCAGTCCGTGGCACATCAATTCACCCGCGAATGTTGCAGCGTTGTGTTTGTTTATTTGCAGAGGGAAGTTATCTCACAGAGATCGGGTGTAAACAGAATAGTGGCTGACATTTATTTCAGTGAAATGATAAGTTGTGTTTTCCTTAATACTTCAATTCCCGTGAAATAAATGGAAACCACCACCTCTATTGCGAAACGATTATTTCACATTTGCAAAAGCAAGGGGGGCGAAAACTTGCTAAGTTCAATGGCTGTTCACCCAGTTATCAAGGAAGCTTATCAAAAGTACCCGCAGGAGGAGTTGTAACTGGTATATACAAATTTCCAAGCAGTGCTAATTGACCATCCTGATCCTGGTCATTTCCAGAGGAGCTGCTTGTGATGCCTGAATTGAAACGGTCCACTGCTATTCAGTGTTGGAAAATCCAAGTCACGGTGAAGAAATTGACTGCTCATGAGGTAATTCAGAAAGGAGGAATGCAAATTGCTCATCCATTCCCAGTGGGTGCTGTCGCTGCTGTTCCTGGTGAAAAAAAACATTCAACCAAGGAACCACTCACTCCTGCTGCCTTCAACTTTGGTGAGTCGCCTGCACCCAAAGAGTGGGTCGGCCGGTTATCCCAAAAGATGATGGAAGAGGAAAGAGGTTTCCTCTTGCAATGAGCGCGGAGTGCCCGATGACAAACCATTCCATGAGTGCTCAAGGAGGCTAGCTCCATGTGGTGTGAAGATGTTAGAAAGCATCTAAATGACTTAAAAGAGGCAGGTGTCATCTCTGAGTGTAGAAGTCCATACGTCTCACCCATAGTGGTGGTGTGGAAAAATAATGGGACTATTCGCATGTGTGTGGAATACAGGACATTGAATCTGTGAACAATTCTTGACATGTACACCGTGCCGCAGATTGAAGATGCTTTAACTTGCCTGAACGGTAGCCAGTGGTTTAGTGTGCTCGACCTCCGAAGCGGTGACTACCAAATACCACTGGGCAATAATGACAAGGAAAA
This sequence comes from Trachyrincus murrayi, assembly GCA_900323305.1. Taxonomy (NCBI): domain Eukaryota; kingdom Metazoa; phylum Chordata; class Actinopteri; order Gadiformes; family Macrouridae; genus Trachyrincus; species Trachyrincus murrayi. The sequence goes on from OOFB01036458.1 coordinate 12,854, forward strand.
AACTGCCTTCATCTGCCCGGGTGGTTTCTATCAGTTTGAAAGAATGCTGCAGGGAATTTCCGGAGTGCCTGCTACCTTCCAGTGCGTCATGGAAAGGATCATCGGCGATATGAACTTGCTGGAAGTGTTGGTGTATCTTGATGATCATGGTCTTCGGGAAAACACTAGAAGAGCATGAGGAATGCCTTCTAAAAGTGTGTGGAGTGTATGTTGTTGGTGGCTGGTTTAAGCAGCCTCGCCTGGTCCGAGTCAGACTGATTAGACTCTGGGGCTGGGTGAGGCTGCACACCTGTGGGGCATTGGCACAGGTTAAACCAGCCACCACCACACACACTCAAGGAGGAGCGCTAGCATGTCAGCACGTACCACCTGCTCTGCTTGTTCAAACCGATCTCAAACTCTGCAATAAACCGGTTTAATCATCATCTGCCTGGCGTGTAGGTGGCATGTAGCAGGGTCGACTGCTACAAAGTGCTTGACAGGCTGAAGGTCTAAAGTTATCACTGGATAAATGTCAGTTCTGTCATACCTCTAGAAATATATACATATTTGGGGCACGTTGCATCAAGAGACGGCATTGCTACAGACGCTGTTAAAGGATAACTTCAGGATTTTTCAACCTGGACCCCATTTTCCCATCATTTTGGGTCTAACTGACTAATGCGGACAATCATTTTTGAAATTGGTCCAGTATTGAGCGAGAACTAAGAATTTTACTATAACATATTGCAACATATTGCCATGTATGCTGTATTAAGTATGGAAAAACACAGAACTGAAACTAAACTGAAAAAAACATTGGAAATACAATACAAATAGAAACTGATTCCAAAAAATCTGAACTGAAATAACACTGCTAAGAACGATATCAGATGTGCAGATGTGTGATTGCTGCTAAAAGAGTGGGGAAAGCTAAAGTCAGAGGTGGAGTCCTACACAGAGTCTCACAACCCCAAAATAAGCCAATTTGTCAGCAGATGTTGCTTCCTCAACCGTACCGAGAGACTATGCTCCAGTCTTTTACTCTTCTGGACATTTAGGGTTTGACACAATGTATGGTTTGGTGCGAGAAAGATTCTATTGGCCATGCATGAAAACAACTGTTGAGAAGTATTGAAAAACCTGTGCATACTGTGTGAAGTGAAAAACACTACCCCAGACAGCAGCTGTGTTGTCTCATGTATCAAGTTATGGTCCAAGAGACCTTGTTTGTATGGATTTCCTGTCTGTGGAGCCTGATTCCAAGAACCTTGGCAATGCACTGCTCGCGGACGTCACCACGGAGAGAGAGAGAGAAACCTCCACAGTTTCACGGACTTCGGGACAGCAAGCGGGAAGCGTGATTCTCTGGTGCGTCTCAGTCCTGGTCTGCATCTTTCATTCTGAGTTTTCCGTTCGGTTGGGAATCGTGAGTAGGAAACATTCCTTATTTTCTCGTCATGGACAATAGACATGAGCTTCAACGAAGCACACCTACAAGTGGTAGGCCTAACTTGTTACCAACTGAACGATCCTGGGTGCATGGTGTTTTGTTTTATGGTATTTGTCATTTTGTACGAGTGGTTCTTTTAATTTATTTTATGGGAATTCAAGTATTAAGGATCATTTCACTGAAATAAATGTCAACCACTGCATTTAGTATTTGGTCTTTTGATTAATATTTGATGTGCTTTGCTGTGTTCAACCCATGTTCGGTTCAAGGGAAATAGATTGTAGTGCATGAGAGTGTACTTACGAGATGATGATGAATAGGCCTATTACAGACCTATAGACCTATTATAGGTTCAACTTCATAAGTTACTAATTTTCTGCAACATTCTTCACACCATCATTATTATGGGAGCCGGAATCTTTTATGCTCTTTGTTCAGATGGAAGGTAACCTTATCTCTTCAAAATCAAGGCTGACAGTAAAGATAAGATAGGGCAATAGCCAGAAACAGCCTTGTGCTGTTTGCATTATTTGATCTTATGTAGCCCTGTGTGTGTGTGTGTGTGAGTGTGAGAGAGAGAAAGAGTCCTTCTACAGTTTCCTTTTCACCCAGAATCTCGTCATGGTGGAGAGCATGGACTATGATGAGAAACCCCAGAGCCACTGTATTCGTGGGAAGCATGTAGCCTTCATCTGCCTGGCTGTCGTGGTTTCCACTGTTGCTGTGGGTCTCGGGGTAGGTCTCACACGCCCGCAATGCTCTGTGGTCGACCCCACCACAGAACCTCCAAAGCCCACCACCGGGCCATCACCGATTGAAAGGGGACCATGCGAGCCCTCCGATGACTCAAGTGGGGCTTGGAGCAATTTCCGTCTCCCCGATTATGTGAAGCCTGTGCACTACGATCTCCACCTGCAACCTGACCTGCGCATGGATGTCTACGATGGAAGCGTCGCAATCCATCTGGAGGTCAGCAAGCCCACCCGCCACTTGTGGCTCCACATCCGGGATACTTTTGTCAGCACACTCCCAAGGCTGCAGCTGGTGACCCAAGGAGTTCAGAAGGAAGTGGGGGTGAAGGCATGCTTTGAATACAAGCCCCAGGAGTATGTTGTGCTGGAGGCCACAGAGGAGCTTGCTGCGACTGGTCCAGGTGAGGTGTACATCCTTAGCCTGGATTTTCATGGATGGCTCAATGGATCGGTGGTTGGATTCTACAGGGTCATCTATACAGAAGATGGGGTCACCAAGTAAGTTCATGGAAATACATTTGGCAACTTAACACAATAGGCTATACAAAAGGTGACCATCCCAGGTATTAAGAGTATTTTTGTTATCAAAGAAAGTATCAGATATGATTGTCAAAATGCAAACCAAAATATATAAATATGGATTTTTGATCGAACAGGTACAACACATGCTGAACTGAAACCAGTGCTACTAAATTGCTCATCATATGTTGCTGTGTGTATTGTGTGTGATTGTGTTGGTTGGTGTGAGACTTGTAACTATCCAGAATGGGGTGATCCCCAGTGTATTGCCTTAACAGTAAGACAGAGCAAAATGGTCTGTGTCATATTTCATTTTTCTTTTTGTGTCAGAAAAATTGCAGCAACCGATCATGAGCCTACAGATGCCCGCAAGTCATTTCCTTGCTTTGATGAACCCAACAAAAAGTCCACATATCAAATCTCCATTACACACGACGAGGCTTATGACGCTCTCTCCAACATGCCAGAAAAGGTATGACTGTTAAGTTAAACGTTTAATAAAACCTTTATCCTCAAATCCTGTTAATCGTTCACTCACCTTAATCAGTCTGTTTCCGACTGGTTAGCACTTAATGTCAATATTGAAATGATTATATTGCGGTAAGAATAACAATGTTATCTCATTTCAAATCAGGGGGTCGCCATTGTGTGCTTTGGAGACCAGGATGTTTAGATTTCTTTCAAACCAACATTTTTTGTTTCTAAAACAGCTCTGCAATAGTTAGACTCTGCAGTAGTTATCTCCATATGCTCTACTACTTGATGTTAGTCGTTTAAATAAAGTTCTCTACCTATAGTCCTAGATGGCAGCCAGCAGCTCATTCACATGAGAGGAAGTCTCACAAAGACTCTGTTTTACAATAGATGGAGAAATGTCGTGAAATTCCCAGTAACCCCTTTCCCTTTATCTTACAGGGGACACCGGAACAACTGCCCAACAACAAAATGAAAACCACATTTGAGAAGTCGGTACCAATGAGTACCTATCTAGTTTGTTTCGCTGTGCACCAGTTTGGCCATGTGGAAAGACGTTCTGAAAAAAATGATGTTCCAGTGAGTTTGTCTTTGGTTTTTTTTCACACAGCCTGCCAAACTACATGTGAAACAGATAAGAAATGTTTCAGAGAACAGATAAGAAAAGGTTTACACCATGTAGGGTGATAAAGAGATCAAAAAGATTTTTACTTTAAGATAATTTGTGAATAACCTTTCTTCCATTCATTTATAGATAAAATCCCCATGTTTTTAGGCTTCTTTGTCAGGTTTAGCTGGTTCAGTTTTCACATTTCTTTATGGCGCACTCTTTAGCCTGTTAAAGGCTTTTTTCACTTAGAAATGTAATGCACATTAAATCATATAATAATAATAATAATAATAATAGTTAAATGGTGCTTTTGCTACACAGTGCATCTTTGAGGAGCCTAACCAAAGTTCCATGGAAACATTTAGTATTAGTGATGGAGTCAAGTTAATCATTTACTTGCTTCGTTTCTGTTTTCCTGTGTGTGTGTGTGTGTGTGTGTGTGTGTGTGTGTGTGTGTGTGTGTGTGTGTGTGTGTGTGTGTGTGTGTGTGTGTGTGTGTGTGTGTGTGTGTGTGTGTGTGTGTGTGTGTGCGATGCGTGCGTGTATGCAGTATGACCT